>JAJHUR010140123.1:0-13926 GCA_027495735.1 Lutjanus campechanus | reverse complement strand
TGAGAGATGCAGCTGTTTCCAGCAAGCTGCACATCTGTGCTGAATCATAGGGTCATTTCACCCAAATCACAAAGAAAAAAAAAAAACACTTTCTCACGTTCTTTTGTGGTTTCGAGGCATGTGGAGCTGCAGTTTTATGTGTCAAGGTTTTCAGATATTTGTTTTGCCAGGTCCCCTGATGTGCAGCCACTGGGAGCGTCCTTGAGCAGCAGGAGTTGTGTTTGATTCAGGGGCCGAAGCTGGACACAGGCACTGGAAAATATCAAGGCTCATAGATATTTATTGCATTAGAGTTGAGCTGTTTTTAAGCCATTTTCAGGGCAAGCAGTAGTTCTCTTGAAAGTCTGTATGGGGGTGGATTTTATGGAGATGGAAAAAAGCAGCTATGGTTCATGGGGGTGTAACGTGGTGCAGTCCAATATCCATCATCTGCCTGTCCATTATATCCAGCCTACTACATACAGTATACTGACCTACAAGGCTCAGGTGGTGCTGTGTGCTCAGAGGAAGACAAAGAGAGGCTGGCAGAGCGTTCATTGTTTTCTTAACAGAAGTGGTGCAACATCAGCACCATGTGGTCGGACGGAGAATGACCACAGTCAGTTTGTTTTCTCCTAAACTGTGATGAAGGTTCACAGAGTTCAGTGAAAAAATATCTTCTTCTTTTTTACTTTGAGTTTATTTTGTTACTTTTTCTGAACCTGAGAACAGAGCAAACACATTTAAAAGAGCACACAGCGTTTCTTATAATGACACACAGGCATGTTATTGTCCTTTTTTGGACTACATTGTCTTTTGGATTACTATCTTGCATATATTTAAATACACTACATCCTGTGACTTCTTGCACATTCCTTGATGAATACTTTGCACATAACTGCACAGATCTGTGCAGCTCTTTCATTTAACATATTGTACATTTTTTTAAAATATGTTTTCCATATTTTACTACCTATTTCCCATTTTCAATTTATGCTCCTTGACTTGCAGTGCTTGATTTATTTATTATATTTTTCTACTAATCATGTTAATTGTTATGCACCAAAAAAGAAAAACAAATTCCTCAGATGTGTAAACCTACTTATAATAAATCTGACTCTGATGTCCCTAATTTAATTAAATGCTATTTTAATTAAAGGAGCCTCACACTGGGACTGATGCTGTGTCAACAAACTGCTTTTCTCCTGAGAGTTACATGGACTAGGAAAATATACAGTTTTTTTATTATTATTCAGTGAGCACAAATATACATTTACTATTGGGATTGTCAGTAAATGGTCATAGAAAATACCATAAATGTGGAAAGCCTGGAGCCTAAGAGGTAGCCATCATTCGTTATGGACTCAAATAGTTTTATCTTCCTAATGTAGCTCTGTAATTAGATTTAGGTCAGATTAAGGAAGTGCAGTTTATGGGTCTCCATCAAAAACTGTGCTTGCAGGGGTAGATGTGATCCAGGCCTGAGCTCTTATGTTTAGGAGCAGTAAGAACTTGTGGCAACAGTGGCAACAGCACTGGGGGTCAGGAGATGAGGAGACAAGACATTTACATTCAATTTAATGTACAGTACAGTGGGTATGGTTTGAAATTGCAGAGTAAATAGAAAAGAGGAGGTAATGAGGATTAGATTATGAATTGGAAGCAGTAATCTGTACAGAACACTTCACAGGGATTGAACATTGTCAGGTACCAGAAACTGTACAACATGTTCTTGTTACAGTTCTGTCAGCAAATATCAGTGGTGGAAGAAGTACTCAGATACATTTGGGGTTAGTGAAACATCCCGAGCACAGAAAAAAAGAGAGAAAAAATAAGGATTAAATAAGGAGGGTATTATATCTGTAGATATTTTCAGATACAGCCACCACCGCACACTTCTAGGGGGTCATGAGTGATGACTGTTATGATAAGTGAACATTGTTTTGTTTTGTTTTTTAGGAAAATGTTACAGATTACACCTTGAAGTAAATATATTAATATTGCAATGTGAAAACTCTCCATTACATGTTAAGATACTGTATTCAAAGTTACTATAACTTCCAAAGTTTTCCCAGCAAAATGTACTTTCAGGAGTGTAAGTTCTCGTTCTGCAGAAAAATGTCCTCTGTGACTTGTTACTGGTGCACAAGTGTGTAATCAGAGTTGTACTGTTGTAGTTGGTTGAGGCACAAGATAAATCAAAGAGGTCATGAGATGATTAACTTGGCTTCGCGATTCATCACCAGTTGTGGTGACTCGCACACAATGCTCCTGTGTGGCAGGCACTGTTGTGTGCAGTCATACAGTAGCATTGCTGTTTCAGACAGCACATTACTCCCAACTCAAGACACCAGTTGTGCCCCCTGTGCATAGCTGCACAGAATCTGAGCAGCAATGGCACAAGCCACGAACAATGGTAACTAAAAAAGAGGTTAAATTATGTTTATTGGTCTCATTTTTTAAGTGACTCCTTCCACTGTAAATGTCTTCTCACTTAGGGTGTGAGGCCAGGGCCAATCAAATCCATGGTCTTCACTAAGCCACTACCAAACAGGATGGTGCAGACTTCAAGCTCCTGTACTGCCACCCTGTGGCCATTGAAAGAAAATACCTTGTATAGTTCTCTATGTTTATATAGTTTTCAGTTATTTCCAGTGATGGGAATAACGGCGTTAAAATAAACGGCGTTACTAACGGCGTTATTTTTTTTCAGTAACGGGTAATCTAACTAATTACTATTTTCATCGTTACAACACCGTTACCATTACCGACAATTAAATGGGGCGCGTTATAAACTAAAGCTACTCATTGAAGCTCTTGTCATCTGACTTGTCTCTCAGCCACAGGAGCCGCAAAGCTGTTTATTTTTTTCTTTGGTGAGGGAGGAGGGAGGGGAGGGACAACCGCATAAGTGATGATGATTGGCTAAGGTAGAGTAAGCTTTCATGGTAAGCCAATCAGAGGCAGTGTTCAGTTTACACACAAACCACACATGCACACAGCAGCCCCACACATCCAAACTAGCGGAGGTAAGCTGCAGCAATGGTGAGTCTGGAGGGAAAGTTGGCGTTTTCAAAGTGGAAGTACAGACACTACTTTATTCTCCTCGAGGTAAAAGGCAAGAACGTACATGTGAAGTGTACATTATGTCCTGGAGCGAAGTGTTTATCCACGTCCGTTGTAAACAACTCTAATCTAATGAAGCATCTCTGCTAAAACTGAATTGCCCTTTGGGATAACTTAAGTTGTCTGAATCTGAATCTGAATCAACGGCACACGCTTCTACAAAACTAGTGGCCCAAAACACAAAAACAAAAATCCAAATTCTTAGACATATTTAAACTTTAAAAAAAAAAAGAGTAACGCAATAGTTACTTTCCCTGGTAACTAGTTACTTTTATAGTGGAGTAATTCAGTTACTAACTGAGTTACTTTTTGGGAGAAGTAACTAGTAACTATAACTAATTACTTTTTTAAAGTAACGTGCCCAACACTGGTTATTTCTAACAGCAAAATCAAAGTTCTTTTCTTAATGTTCATTTTCCCCCACACTTGCAGGTACACCAAATAAATCAGTCCATTTTTTAACTTGCAGTATTTTGGCTGATCTGACCTGTTTTCGTTTAAACCCGCCAATGTTGTTTCCTATGAACTTTTATGATTAAAATGTCATCCACAGGTTTACACGTGACTTTTCTTTGTTTTGATGATATCATTAATTGGCCACCCTGTTGTCTTCATATCAACATCAGCCATTAAAACACCCATATTGGTCAACCACTAATTCAGATATTAAATGTTGCGGTCAAAAGGATGGTAATCCATTACATTCTGTAGTTGAAAATAGTAGTAAACAATACCAGTTTAAAACTGAAACTATTTTACTAAAAGAACAACACATACATGACAGAACACAATCCATCTTAAAATACAGTAACTTACACATTCAAAATTTTGACTTTCTGCAGTGTCAGAGTAATGAAAGTGGTCACTATTTCTTCTTTTTGCCTTTCCCCTTTTTTGGGGGCTTCTTGCTTTTGCTGTCGTTCTTCAAGGCCTTGCGAGTGCTGTGTCCTCTCCACCAGGCCTGGCCAATAATAGCAGCCTTGGTCTTGAGCTCCAGGTCCATCTGCTCCTCCCTCCTCTTCTCTTCTGCCAGCCGCCGCTTCTCCATGACCTTGTTGTACTCCGCCTCTAGTTCAGCAAAGGGCTTGTCCAGCTGCCTCAGCTCTTCCTCCTCTCTTTCAAGCCCTTTTTTGTTCTCCTCTGTTTTGGCCTGAGACAGGTGATGGTGGTGAACAGTGATGAGAAATGAAGAAAAAAGATACAGTAGAAGATA
Source organism: Lutjanus campechanus (assembly GCA_027495735.1). Classification (NCBI taxonomy): domain Eukaryota; kingdom Metazoa; phylum Chordata; class Actinopteri; order Lutjaniformes; family Lutjanidae; genus Lutjanus; species Lutjanus campechanus. The sequence continues at coordinate 9,608 of JAJHUR010140123.1, read as the reverse complement.
AAAGTAGTTAAATCAGAAACATGACAGAAAGAAATGAACACTGCAAGGGCCCGTTTATACTAGGTCATTGAGTATCTATAGAGGAATGTTTTAACAGGATGATGCCTATATCCTGAATATAGTTTCACAAAATCAACATTTTAAAACTTTAGAGTTTGATTCATCAGTGAGTCGGCTGATATTTAAAAGATGTTGCTGGGTTACTTGTAAGGAAATAAAAACAATGAGATAGCCTGTTTCTGCATATTATATTTATATACTATTTATGAAATACTTAACATATGATATATGGTGATGTGGAAATGGTAGTAAAGATGCTGATGAACGTTCATTAATACACACATTGATAAGGCCTACTGTGAACTGGGGCATGATGGTTTGTTATTTTTAAAAAGCAGGTCCCCAGAAAAAAAGTTTAGAAAACACTCATCTAGCAGCATTTATTATGATAAACATTTTATTCATATTATATGTTTATGGTCTCAATATAGCCTTTTTCAGCAGTGGCTGGAGCTGGTAACATTAATAGTAGCAGGCTAGAAAAATGTAATTTAATCTTTCAGTAAATTTTGGATTTGAAACCTGCTTGTAGGCTACACAAACTGAAACAACCTTTATTATTATTTTGACGTTATACTACTGTATACATTTCATTTTTAAATGAACTGTATGATAGTTGTACACATCTGTCTGCTTATTTTTCCTCGACTTCTGCTTTCAGAGCTAGTAATTATTATTTTTATAGTTGTTAAAAAAATTTAAAAAGTCAAAGGCGATGTCTATACTTTGTTTTGTGCTGAGCTACACCTGCCAAACGTATCACAGCCCCGAGCTATCATGAGCACTCGCTTCTCGTCCACGAGCAGGTACAAGTTCTCTGTGGTGATTTTGTTTGTTCATTAAAAGAAAAGAGTTCCTACATGAAACTGCTCACAAGAAGATTATCTTGAGTAACAGGGTCATGATTTCTGGAAAGTGCTTTGAGCACCACAAGCTGAGCGCCGTGTAGTTCCAGCATATTCAAGAGAAGGCTGATCTCTCCAAAACTTGGTGACTCACACCAAAACAATCTGTATAGATAAATGGAACCACAGGTAAATGGAAAATTGTGTATTTTTGATTTGGGGATGAACTGTCGCTTTAAGATTGTGCTGTTTAACTACTATATCTGAGGTCATGAACTTAAACTATCATATGAAACATAGTCTCAACAAACACATGAACAAGTATCCAGAGTAAACATTAAGTATCTTTTCCAGGAACTTTTGGCACTTTTGTTCTGTGAGAGTTTTTACCGTCATGTCCTCCATTCTCTTGTCAAAGTCTCGGAGCAAGTCTTCAATCTGTCTCTCCACTTTTTTATTTCTCTGCCAAGGGGAAAAACAGTGACAGGTGCCATGTTTTTTTTTGTTTTTTTTTTCTTTTTAATGAAAAATAAATATGTTGCAGCCACTAAAATGTGAAATGGTAGATGCACTAAACTTACCTCCACGAGCGTTCTCTCTTCATCTTTGTGTTTATGGATCAAAGCGTCGAGCCCACGTTGCGCGCGATCGACTTCCTCCTGGAGTCTGCAGAGCTCCAGATCTGATGTCTCTCGTGTCGTGATAACCGGTTGACGCACCTTCTCTTGAAGCGCTGCCTTGACTGCTTGTTGGGATTTTTTCTTCCGATCCAACTCTTCGAGCTCAGTAGCTTTCTGAGCAATCTGTTACACAAACAGAAACAAAGCAGAGGTGAGGAGATAGCAGAGGATATATTGACTTAAGTGATAAATTTCTGTTTCCAACCTTTTCCCTTGAGGGGCCCCTCTTCTATGATTGAGTAAATGACCCTCGACTAAGTGACATGTTTTGTGGATATTTCAAATTAAATTCAATGCATAGTAATAACAGCACAGAACTACTGATAAACTGTACAATTAATCCAAATAGTAAATGCAATAACTGCAGGAGGTTTGTGTAAAATGAGTGATTTGGATAAATTTTGAGCAAATCATTTCCTGTAAATGTTGCATCAGAGATTAGATATTTATAGGTATATATAGATATTTTTATAAAATAAAATTTCGGTATTTTTATAAAATACTGTATTTATTGTTTCTATTAAAATTTCATACATAATTAAGCTTCTTTTTTGACATTCATTGTTTTCTTCTCCCAGATGCCTTGCCATTGATCTATTAGATCTTTGGCTGTTTTAACTGTGTTCTTTTCTAATGCAGGACGAGACTGTTTAGCTGAGAGTGAAAGCTCTGTGAATATAGCTGGCCTTGTCTTTATGCTGTGAGAGTTTTTATCTTAATGCTACGGTTGAGACAACCTCAGCGCTTGGTACTTCCCGCTTGATATTTCTTACAAATTTAAGAAGGCCCTCTACCCCCCGTGAAGCTTTGGTGACCTCTAGTAGGGGTCTGGACCCGCAAGTTGTGAACCTGTGGATTTCTCACCTTTTCATCTAGTTCCTTAATAGCTGCAGCCATTTTTTCTTCCTCTATAATAAGTTGCTTCAGCTCAGCTTCCTCCTGCTTGGTGAGATTGTCTTCTGGCTCCTCACTGGTCAACATCCTTTCCACCATAAGGCTGTGAAACTCCTCAAGCCCTCTGATTATTGCACTCTTGTTCTTCCCTAATTCAATAGGTGGCTGTGCCTCCCAACCAGAAATGACATGAGGATGGGCTCGGATAAGCCTGAGCAGATCCATGACAGTGTTCTTGTAGTCCTGCTTAAGCTTAGCCAACGTGCGATCTTCTTCCTTCTGTTCCCAAGCTAACTTTAATCTTTCAGTTAATATTTTATGCCTTTCAATTGCCCTCCTAAACTTTTCATCTATCACAACACCGGACACACTGATCCACTCGATGATAGCAGGCAGATTCACTGCAAGTTTAGCTTGAGCGATGCAGTTTTCCATGATGTTGGAGATGCGTCGAGCGTCAGGACAGAGCAGGTTCTTCCGTGGCACTTCATGCTTCTGTGGAGCGTCTTCCAGTTGCATCTCTGCCATTGCCTTTGCCAGCGCTGTTACTTTCTTTGAGGGCATCCTGTCAAGAAGAGAGTAAAACATACAGAAAATGTAGTAATCTTGGAATATTTGCAAATCTGACGTTAACACTTTTTGCAGATTATTGTACACATTCAAATATCTGAGTAAAACACATGATTTGAGACACCAAAATCATATCTGATTCATTCCAACGTTTAACTGTCCAAAATGAACATCAATTGAATTGTTTCCATTTTTTAAAACCTTTACCTTTGGTTAATGTCTCTTTTCTACTATAAACTTAACATTTTTTGTTTTAACAACCCAACAGAGTAGGCTTACAGGCTTACTCACACTCACAAGAACAATAGTGGTTCATTATCACAGAGCTTCAGAGGTCACAGAGGTGTGGTCTCCTAAGTAGCCTACAAAGTCGCCTACGGTTTTTAATTGAGGATAAGAGAAATTTATCTTTTTAAATAGTTTTGTTCACAGATTTTGTATAAATTGTGATTTTAGTTAACATGCAAATCTTATTTTGACTAGCTCTGAGCCTGAGTGATTTTGAATGTAGCACTTTACATACATGCCAACTTTGAGACTTAAAAAAAAACAGGGAGGACTTCGATTTCAGAGACTTTGTTTCCTGCAATTTGGGGACTTTTAAAGAATGATCAAATGAAATTATATGCACACTGCAACAGCATTTCCCTTTCCTTTAGAAACAGAGATTCCTCTTAGTCTGGTTTGATGTAGCCATGTTGTCTGGCAGATGTTCAATGCATTTTTAATAACAGCATTCAATCAAAAGGGTTTCTGTTTCTCCAAATCTTCTCTCTAAATTACTCCCAACCCCTGCTCTGTTCTGCCCAGTGGTCACAGTCACGTCTCTAAGGGTTGCATTTTCTTTAACCAATAATTGAAAATGCAAACAATCGATTTATCATTAACAATTTATAAGACACAAAACACATTGTTAAATTTTTTTTCTCATTTTCCTTTTGCTTCTGTTTTGCTTGTCCTTTTTTCTCTCATTCTAAATTTTCTTAGTCAACAAAAGCTCGACCAGCCAAAACAGTGTCAGGTGAGGTGCAATTACTGCCATTTCTAGACCAGTGTTTAAATATCCATTTACTTAATTGATAAGATTATTTATCAACTTAATGGATTAGAAAATCAATTAATTAAATGTAATCGATTAGTGATTATTCATGAACATCCTTACTCCAAACTTTTGTTTGTTTGTTTATTTGTTTTGTTTGTTTTGTTTGTTTGTTTTTGTCTGTCTTTTTTATTGACCAGTTTGTGTTCAAATAACCTTATTAGCAACAAAAATGCAGAATAAAGGTTTGGATATGAATTCAAATTGTACTCAGTACTCAAATATGATTTGAAAAGTAACAGAATACATAGTGTAATGCATACTTAAGTACGAGTAAAAATACAGACTCGAAAATCTACTCATCTACACATTCAGGTAAAAGTAAACAAAACACGTCATTACAGTAATTTGAGTATTTGTAATTAGTTACTTACACCCCTGGTTTACCCAGAGACACTCAACGGTTAAGCCAAAGTAGATCAACATTACTGTTTGACATGACGTTAACTTGAGAATACACCAAATACATAAAAATGTCCGTCTTAATGCATTCATTAGTTTCTGACTATGAGAAAGTGGAAACACTGCAAAAATATCACCAATACTGTATCTCTAATTATCTCCTTGACCCGGGGCTCAGCAACCTCATCTTTGACAGAAAAATAACAATAAAAAAATCTATTCTTATCACTTCTCTAGGCTTAAAATGATAAGTTAAAATTCAAACGTTAACTTAATGTTAACCGTAGAAACGGTAATTCAATTAACGTTAGGTCACCCCGGTGCAGCATCTCAACTGCTTTTAGCGTAGCCGTTACAGTAACCATTATTCCGTTTCATTTTCTGTCAAAGGCACAAAGAAAGCGGCAGGTTGCAAATTCCTGCTTTAACCAAATCGTAAACATTTAAGTTACACTATGTGATCCCCTTTTTAATAACTAATGTAACGTTAGCTAATTACAAACTTAACGTTACCTGTCGACTTGTTGTTGCAGTGCAGTACTGGGTTGTCCGCAAGCAGAAAATGTTTAGTTTCCTCTGTTGCTAGGATACCACCAACGCGCATGGCAGTACGATAGAGAAAATAAAATGTATGGGTATTTAAATTTTTATAAATGAATGAATGTATACTCATCATTTGGGCGTTTTTACATTTTTTTTTAATTCACTGACTTTTATTTAGAAAACTTGACCACTGTCACAAAGGTTGCCAGGTCCGCAGTTTTCCCGTAGAATTGGAAGTGTGACCGCGGGTAAAATATTTTGTCCGCGGGGTGGGCAGACCTATTTTGTATGCAAATTACATGAATAATATCTATGAATAAGGATCCATATTCTGAATGAAATTATATGAAATGACTTTATTGAGGGTACAGTTTGTTGTGTATGAATCCACTGACACTGCAGTGTTTTCTCCCAGATGGAGGAAGAAATTATGACATAGTGAACAACGCGGTGATCTCAACACCAGGGCCACAAAACTACAGAGCCCAAAATGTGTCCTTATGGCAAAGCTGGGAGATGAACTACCAGGAGGCAGCCATCTACCTGCAGGTATTCACAAACACTGGAATTGTGGCATTTGTTAGTTACTGAGTGTCTCTATTATATCTGAAATATGTTTATTCAAGCCAATCTGTCATTGATGCCTGTTCAGTGTGTCCCGAGTCATGTTGGTGCAGGATACAAGTACTGTATATCAATATCTATATATCTACACTTCAGTTTCCATCAAACACTGGAAATTCACAGGCAAATTCTGCCCGTCTCTCCCTTCTTACTGCACGCTCAGTCGAAAGAATGGTGTATATCTACTTGTCATGGACTCGGGAGTGAGGCAAGACACGAAAACAAAAAAATGTTGGCGTATCCCTTTAAAATATTTCCCTTTAGATTTTTGTTTAGTAGAAGTATAAAGCAAAATGGAAAGTAATGTGCCGAAAATTGTATTTGAGTAAGTGTACTTAGCTGCTTTGTTTACTAATTTACTTTACTTAGTTACCACTAAAAAATACGTATATATCAGAGAGTGGACCTGATAGAAGAAACGATTAAAGTTTACAGAGCAGGATTATGGTGGACTTCGACAAGGCAGGGGATAAACAGGAAGATTGGGGAACATCTTACAGGACTGGACTGTAGGAGTTAAGTGTCTCCGGCAGGTGGCAGTAATGTGACGCTAAGGATGTTAGCTGCCGTTTAAACCTCAAAGAAGAAGAAGAACCCAGCATCCATTCTGCTGCTAGTTTTGTTTAAACATTCTCATTTATGGACCGTCTCACATCTTTTGGAAGTAAGTGTCGATAATTTTATACAGTAAAATCTTACCGCTGCAGCTTTACAGTAAATATCCCAATCTGCTCTCGAGTTATCGCTGGTTAGCCACATTAGCTCCACTCCCAGCTAGCATCGCTTTGCTAGCGTTTGCACACACGCGAGCTATATTTACATCTATATTATGCATATTTGTCAGAGCATGAATGTATGTTGTTTCTAAAACAATCTGTTATTTGGTTCTTGTTGGGTACTTTTCATACAGGCTCTGCTATAATCCTGTAATAGTAAGACCTAACGTACCGAAGCGTTAGCCTAATTAGCATCAAGACAAGCGTTGTATGCAGTGGTTTGTTTACCATACCTGTTCTGAAAGGCGACTATATAAATAACCTTGTATAGATCATACAGAGTGATAGCTAGCTCAATGTTAACGTTATAGTTTGTCGTGTGAGTCATTAGAGAGTAATAAACATTAAGTTTGAGACTGTGTATTTCAGATGATCCTTTTGATAAACCACCATGCAGAGGATGTTCATCTTATCTGACTGAGCCCTACATCAAGTGTGCAGAATGTGGACCCTCGCCTTTTCTACTCTGCCTCCAAGTGAGCACGTGACAGACATGCACAAATATTACTAAAAACGTTTGTTTATTCCCCTGACCACCCAGTCTGACTGAAATATTACTCTATTTCAGTGTTTCACCAGAGGATTTGAATACAAGAAGCATGAGAGTGACCACAAATATGAAATCATGGTGAGTAAAGACTGTCTGCTTTTATGTCGTCTCAAACACACACATCCACCACATACTCACCAGTAGGCCTGTCATAATAACTATTTTTGTAGGAAGACATATTCTTCAGTAAATAACCACCATTGATAAAGTGATAATATACAGGATCCTGCATAAAGAAAACATAAAAAATGCATAGGTGATGTGCCCATTATCTTACAATGGTAGGGAAAACCCTGTTATTTATATTTTAGCATTATGTTGACTAAAATTACATTGTTATATAAACAAACAAACATGTAAACACAACAGGCAATATTGATGTCAGCCAAAATTATTGGGGTTATATTCCTGTATTGTCTTACGAGTTGATAAATAATTGTGACAAGCTTACTCTCCATTTATTGTCACTCTCCTCTAATCTTAATGCAGACATCAGACTTCCCCGTCCTGGAGCCAGGATGGACGGCACAGGAAGAGATGGCTCTGCTGGAGGCGGTCATGGATTGCGGCTTTGGAAACTGGTGAGTGCTGTCTCTGTTTGTTCATAGCTGCTGCCTCTAGCTTACAAGTCAATCTCTTGGTCAGATGATCTTAAATGTAAAAAAAAAACAAAACTTAATTTCTATCAAGTGTTGATGCCCTGATGAAGCCTGGTTAAGGCTAAAATATATCATTACTCAACTGTACATGTGGGCCTTAGCCTTGCATCGCCAGACTAATTCACAAAGCTGAATTATTCTGGGTTCTGTCAGTCCATTTTTGATTTCCAAGGGTGAAGCAGACCAAAATGCACCTGGGCACGCTGGATACACCTACAACCAATCAGAGCAACAACACGTGTGATGTAGCGCTGATCAACATTGGTGTGTGGCTTGGTCTGGTTTCAAGCAGGAAAAAGTGGTGGCCTCTCTCAAATTAAAGCCAAACGGTACACCGAAGTATGTGTCTGCTCACAATTAAATGTAGGTCAAGGTCAGTGTAGTAACAATGTAGTAACAGAATATTGATTCATATTTGATCAGCACTGCCTAGTTTACAGTTCGATCTGAGTTTCCTGAGTTTGGTGTGTTGAACTCAAAACATGCAGTGTCGCTGACATGTGACTTTTCAAATCTGGATTGGTGAGACTCCTCTGTCAGGGTACAGTCACACAACTAACATTGGTGAATATTTGTGTCCCATTCACTTTTATTGTATGAGAGCGAGGTGAACTTTAACTGGTGAAGTCACAGCCTAACAATCCGTGTATCATTCGTTCTTTCTATTTTCATTTGGCAATCAAAAATTAAAAAATTAAAAAGTGACGGATTATTTTGTTTTTCGTTTTTTAATCTAACACAAAAAACGAAAAAATGCCTGGTTTTTAATATTTCAATTTTAGGCTCAGATCAAAAATACGAAATGGAAAAACGGGCCACATGACTGAATTTGATTTTAATATTTAATTGGTTGTGTTTACATGATCTCTGGAAGTTTTGTAATGAGCGTTAGCAAACATACGCTTACTTATACACATTTACTGGTAGTGTTTGCTATATAATATTTGCAATATATTGTGGAAATCTGAATGAAAACTTACCTCATATATAGCTCGAAGCAACGTGCTCTCCAGCTCTGCGTCTGACAAATGCAGGAGCCCCTAAAGTGTCGCACGAGATACTAAAATGTGCGCACGAGATCCAATTATTTCCCATATTTTCACTTGTCCGTGCATATGGGTCTCTGTACTGACCACTTCAGATGCTCACAGCCTCACCGCGAGAAGAACTCAGCTCATCAACTTATTTTCACCTCAGAATGTCATATAATCAGGGTTCGGATTACACAGTGGCTTTCAGGGAGTTTATCAGTGCACAGCTTCTAAATCATACAAGTGCACGTCAGCGCGGCCAAGTTCAGATGACCCTGAAAATCATGATGTTACTGTTACTATTACAGATAGTTAATACTGTCAATAACATGTCATAGAGTCTAAATAACAACAATAACTGACGTGCGTCATTTAAAGTTTCTACGGCGAACTACTGCAGGCTTCAGATTTAAAATTCCAACACCACAGAACCAGCAATATTTTAGGAAAAGGTTGCTGTTCATATGCATCTATTAATTTCTGTAAAAATAATATAAAGCAAAGGACGAGGCAGCGAAGGCGGGTGAGGAAGAGGAAGAAAAGCATGAGGATCCCTGTCTCCCTGTCCAGTGCCAGAAACGGGCATGAGCTCTCCTGAAAGCCTCATTTTGGACAAGTGAGGGGAGCTCTAAAACATGATGATCCTGAAATAAATAATAATAGTGAAAATATGCCAATATTATTTGTGTATTCGCACGTGTATCAAACATGTATCTTCATTAAATGACACCACGCTGTGTGCGCTGTTGTGTTTGGCGACCTGACCGCGGCGCTGTCCATGGTTCTGACACAGGACAGAGGTGATTGATGAATATTGAAAATAAGTTGATGAGCTGAGTTCTTCTCGCGGTGAGGCTGTGAACATCTGAAGCACG
>JAJHUR010140122.1:0-19955 GCA_027495735.1 Lutjanus campechanus | reverse complement strand
TCATTGCAGAAAGCCGGAGTTTTCCCTCCAGCCTTTATGTTGAGGAGCTGCGGGCAACTTTTGACCCTGAGATGGAGAATGACTACGGTAAATATAGACAGTTTACCTGTATCCAAAATATACTCAGTTGCTTGTTTTAATAGTTCCAATATGCTACAGTAAAATAGCAGTCTTGAAATATGGTCATTTGAATATTGACTGCAGCTTCAAAATTACTTAGAAGTTGAACTGACAGCTATTTAAAACTGTTTGAACTTAATAATTTCAGCTTTATTAATGGAATGTCACAGGGCTGTTGTTTTAAGTTAAATGGCAGCTGTTTTAAGAAATAAGTAATAATTCTTTTTCCCCTTCTGTCTTGTCTCCAAAGCTGGGATAGTGATACATCAGCTCTCTTGTTGCTGTTGCACCTCCTGCCCCCTACATCAAGAGGCCATAAGACGACAGCCAAGATTAGCTCAGCACAGGCAGCCAACCATCTTCTAAGATTTGTTAAGGTATGTACCATCATCTTTTTGTAGTACCAAAATCAGAATTATTCTGTGCTGCAGTTGTATGTAAAGAAGTGAGAGATACAGGTTGATGTAGGACTAAGGGGGAATCAGCTTATCTTGTATGTTTGCTAAGTATACTGTATATATGCATTTGTGTCATCCTAACTACAGCAAGGAGCCAGCCTCACTACATTTCTGGAGAAAGTTGATGCTCGACAGTCCTTCCTCCTCTCCATCGGTGAGAAAAAGAAGAAAATTTAAAAGTTCTTCATCGTTGTGGACCAGAAGGGTCTCCCATGCAACGCTCTGACATCAGTTGCTGCCTTTGATGGGATAGTCAAAGCTCACTATGTTTTCAGCCTGTCTTATGATGAGGCACTTTCCAGTTTCTACACTTTAATTCAAACCACGATCTACAACATTGATGTTGGAAACGCAAAGGAAAGCCCACGAGTCAAGGAACTGAGAGCACGACTACTACGAGAGCATTAAAATGCCTCAATTGCACAAAGGTCAGAGCATTGTCAACAGAACTCCTCACTGAGTATGTTCATGTGTTTTGTTTGTAAAATGCACCACAAAAGTTGTTCACTTCTTTGCCAACATTTAAAGTTTCAATACGGTTTCTATCCAGCGAAAAACTTGCGTTTAAAGTGTGGAGACTATGACTTATATGAAAATTATTATTTTCAGAGATTTGAGTTTTAAAGTTTGGTCCTTTAAAAATAAAAACAATTGATAGCTTGAAAGGTGAAGAATTACTGTGTCAGACATTGCATTAAGACACATGTTCAGATGTTTCAACTACATGTTGGGTCAGAAATTATGGTACGGAGTGTCAGATTTATCTATTTATATGCACTGGAACATCCCATGACCTACCTGTGTTCATCAAAGTACAGTGTCTCAACAGTACAACCTATTATGAAAGCACGCTGTTCATGTATTATGATATTGCAGATTTTCTTGAACATTTTCATGCATATTGCATAGAGGAGCAAAATAATGAAAATTCTCTGATTTGCATTGACCAACTCACCTATTTTAAACCCTTTAAAACGTGACAATAGGGAACAATGTATGCTCTTTCACTGTCATTAGAATACTGCTTGTTAAAGTGTTTTGTGGTGCATGTTTTAAATAAATGAGTTTCAAGTAAACATGATGTCATTATTTTTAGCAAACTTTATTTTCCAAGTATTTTTTTAGTAATTCAAAAGAGCTAATTTTACACCGTACAGTGTTAAAATGACTAACACTTGTATAGTTAACCAACAACCCTGAAAGAGAGTTAATGTCTAACACTACATAAAAGTGTTGAGATAGAATTACACTGGTTAGTGTTGAGAAGTGTTAAATTTTAACTCCAAAAAGAGTCAATAATTACACCAAATTAGTGTTAAGGTACTAACTCTCCAAAAAGTGTTAAATTAACTCTTTGTGGTGTGGACCCATATAGACACTTCGAAAGTGTTGAAATCAAATCTGAGAGTGTTAATTTGAGTATGCTGATTTTGCTGTGTAGTGCACTTCACACACATGCACACACACAGACTACTGATGGCACATGGCTGCAGGCATCCAAACCACAACTTTTCAAGTCCAGACTTGACTGTTAGATTTGCATATAGGTTTCAAACCACAAGATCCACCATGTATGTATGCATGTAAAACATCTTCCTGTTGGTGTTGTTTTACTTCCAAACATTGTTTGTTTTGGGTCACAAATTGTCTCATAATTCATAACATAACTACATTTGAAGCCAACCTTTCACTGCTTTGTACATATATTCATTTCTTATACATTAGGTGTATGTGTATATATGTCAATATTTTATTCAGTATTGTATGTTTCATTTTAAAAATACACATTTAATTTTATTACTGTTATTTTTATCTTTTATTTTTATTATTATTTTTTATGACTTAGTGGTTATTCTGTTACTTGCTTACTATTATTCTCTATTATTATTATTATTATCTATTATTATTTTCAGCTACAAACCGACTGAAAGAAAACGTCCTCAGTGGACAGTGATGTCTTTGGTAATTTGTTATTTACTAAATTGTCAAATTATAAAATAAAATAGCATGAGAGGATCTACATTTTGACAGTAATTGTATAATTCACATTTAAATGAGTGAGTCTGAAGAGCAGTGCACAGTGTGTTGTAGCCATGGGTACAACAACACTGAACAATGTAGATGACAAAACTAGAGATGCACTGATTCCAATTTTCAAGGTCTGACCTGCGAATTCTGATTTTCAGTCTAAGAATTATAATTGACAGCATTCACAAACATTTTTGCAATTTTTCATGTAAAAATAAATTGGATGTTCGCATATAAAACACTGACTATTAAATAACATATTTTCTCCAAACGTACTCCAGTTTGCAGCCAAGCCTTATTATAATATTATATTAAGGTTATGTATGTAGTATTATGTATGTAGAGGGAATGTGATCTTGTGATCTTGTTTCACAGGACGCTATTTCTCGTGTGGAAGCAGATGTAAACAAACCAGAGACTGACACAGTGCAACATTTTGCTGTAGTAAAACTTTGCAGTGAGAAAAACAGAAGCAGAAGTTAAACGAGTCTGGATGAGAAAATGTTTGAGGAGACACAGGCTGTTTATTCTTCTGCCACAACAGGAGGTGAGATTTTAACTGTCAGTCTGTGAACAGCAGTCTGCTGCTGGCTAACATTAGCATGAAGAGCTACAAAGTTTACGTCTGTTTGGCGACACTGTCAGCTGTTCTGTCTCATTGCAGACTGTCTGTCTTCTCTTTGTCCTGTTCTTGGAGTCTCTCGCTGACAGTGACTTCATGCGAACATGTGTCTGAGTGTGTGCTGCTGTGATCAGTGCTGTTGTGAGTGTGACGTAATGGTCAGTTTGTCTGCTGCACACATAACATCATCATGATCACATGATCATCGCATGGAGCATGTGTGCGAACATGAGCAGCACAGAATTGGGTATGTGACTGACTGACTGTCACGCTGGTTCCGGTCTCTGGCCGGTCGATCGGTGCATCCCTAGACAAAACGTTACAATATTCTCACAAAAAGACTTTTTCAACGTCTCAGCATGCTCTCTTGAAGCTTGTGTAACATTTAACAGGCCAGCATGTTATCTTTAGGATTACATCAGACTTCTGAATCACTGCCCACTCCTTCACTTTGTTCAACAACTCAAATTACTCCCACTGATGGCTGTTTCTCCTGATTGGAGAAGCAAACATGACAAAGCTTTACAGGCAGGAAAAATTACATTTGGCAAGACAAATATGTCACTTGCTGCTGATTGGTTGGAGCAAGATAAGACAACGCCCTTCCAAACAGAAATCAATGAATATGAACACAATGTCAGGCTGAACCAATGAAGTGAAACAAAATGGGAATGTGGTCTGATTATGAGGCTACAGTTAGCATGGTAACATGCTTATTAGGGGTGTCACAATTCTCAAAATCCACAATTCTACATGACTTTCTTAATTTGATTCCATTTTAAACATTTTGTTTTATTTTGCACTGACGCTTACACCATTGTTAGACTTAGGGATGATAACGATTAATCAGTGTTGATATTCAAGTATATGCTTTAATATGTAGGGCTCTATATTTGTCATTGGTTATGTAACACTGTCAAAGAATATTCAATAAGTTGCTGTGGAAATACAGCTTTGATTGAGGAGGAAAAAGATGCATTTGGTGTTATCTGGTATAACTGGTGTCACTGTGCCCAGTGTAACCGATGTATAATTGTGATAGGTGTATTTCACCAAATCCATTTCTTGTGTATGTTCATATTCTGATGTTTCTTTTATGTGTTTATACTTTTCTGTATTTATTTTGGGGAGCTTTTATTTTGATAAGTTGTATTTTTGTTGTGCGACCTTGTAGTGACATCACATCCTGTAGATTCGCGCTATCCTCCTCACTTGTTTCTGAACGCTGTGAGGAGAGGTAAGCATTGCGGGTGTTCCTGTCTATAAAGTGTTAAAACACGGTAAAAACGCTTAACAGAGTTACAGATTGTGCATGATACAGGTCACACATGTTACCCACCGTTGGCACATTTACGTTGAAGTCTGTATTTATTTATTTTATCAGTGCAGCACTTTTATGTAGCATGCTAAGTTACTGATGTCGAGTTAAGCTAAAGGAGCATGGCGGTAGTTTTTTCACACAGGTTGTTGTATTGTTCCTTCGTTTTTAAAGGTGTCGCTGTGGAAAGCTGGTCATGAGAAGTTGCTGTACTGATTTTTATGTGTTTTGTACAGAATAAATCCCCCCCGGTCAGCAAGGCAGAGGTTGTCCTCGTTTCCTTCCTCACCACCCACAACACAACGCAGAGTTCGTAGCTACCCTAAGTGTCAGACCAGACCGATTACACCAGGAAAAGGCTTGTTTCATCCGATGTCACTGAGAATCTGACCCAGTGGCAGCCATTAAGAACAACTACAAAGAAAGAACCAATCTGACTGCCTGGTTGCTCGGTTGGTAGAACTTTTGCCCCATGTACAGAGGCTGTGAGTCCTCTGCAGTGGTTCAACTCCCACCTATGCTGCGTCATAAAAGGCATAAAGCCCCCCAACATAAGAAATATAACTCATGGATGGCCTTGTTTACTTTTGTAGGCATCAATATTAAAATGAGACTACTTCATAGTAGAGATGTTCCTGGCGACTAATTTCCCTGTCGATTAAACGCAAAATTTAATTTAGACTAGTCAACTAACACTAAGAAAACAGTCAGAAAGCAGTTAAAATTGAGCAGAATTTATTAATTTATAATGTTAAACACTGTCCGAAAAAAAGAAAATACTGAGTATTAAGAGCTATTTGAAGCCGTTAATCACAGCGCACTAAATGTGCAATACAAACCGTACACATTAAAAACAAAACAACAACTCACTAAATGCTTCAACTTTTCAGACCGAAGAGGATCACAGAGTCTGCAGGTAAATGACCCGGAGCTGACGTTAGCTGCCAGTCTGCTACACAGTGTGGCTAACGTTAGCAGTGCTAGCAGCAGCAGCTACTCCACTTGCAGGTTTATGTCTGTGTCTGTGCTTAATGTGGTCACATGTTGTTCCAGTCGAGTGATTATTATCAGCCTATTATGTTACAGTCTACATCCAACATTATTTTCATTGTCTAGATTAAAACACTGCAAAACCGCGCTGGTTTTACTCGCTGTCATCTGTCCGACTTTACTGATATAAACATCCGGGGCGACACGCTGGGCGAGAGGGGCTGCTGTCAGTGCCGCAGTGACAGTGCAGCAGCCCCAACTAGTGGCGGGCAGCTGCATAAAATCTGAAATATTGATAAATAGTTTAAACGACTAGTATTTCTGGTGCTGACTAGCGAGGGTGTCAACGTTTAATCGTATAATCGACTAATTGGATGCATCCCTACTTCATAGCCAGTTAAAACTCCTTGTAGTAGCTTTAATATGAGTAAATAAATGATATCACTTAAATGAAGTGATTTGGGTTTAAGTGTTTATGAGATTAAACTAGAGTTTTTGTTTTTCCTTTGGATAAGTAATTGGACTTGCTAAGGTAATTTGGTCAGTTGTAATGTTGTAGATGACATAAGAGCAGCAAAATACACAAGTTTAGAATGACTGGAATGACAGACCATTTCACAAAAATGCAACTGGAGCTCCTGTCATCACTCACAATCAGTCAGAGTAGAGCAACCCATCATCCGAGCTGCTCTCAATGTGAGTGCAGGGTCAGTTTTGAGTTCATCCGTTCAGCTACGTCCTGTTCATGTTACACCCTGTCGCCTCCAGATCGACGGATAGTGAAAGGAAAACTGTCGCCACATGTCGACTGAACCAGTTTGCAGGTGCAGTAATGGACTGAGGCTGCAGGGCCTTGAATAGTCCTCAGCTGACCTCTTCCACAATGTGTCAATGTGTCTGTCAACAAATTCACTGCTTCGCTGTCTCTCCAACAAGGAATTTAGGGTCGAGAGAAGGACATGGGCCAAGGGACAAAATAAGTAAATAATCTGAGTCAGTCAACAAATTGTTGGCCAAAAGTCTCAGAGATTTAGTTTTTTGGAGCATATTTTCTCTTTAACCTCCTCCACTACCACCCCTCCCTGCCCCTGCCTACACTAACCTTTGTCTTTTTTAAAGGGGGTAGGCAATCTTTACGGGGAGACAGCAGGTCAACAGTGTACATCACATAGATAAATCATCTCCAAGTTGGGAACCTGAGGATTAATTTAAGAACTTTGCAAAGTCTTTCTAGTCATAAATCTGTAACTAACATTGTGTTTTCTTTAGGTACCTATTTCCACTTCGTCTGTGGGCTTAGAACATTATAATTGAAGTAGACATTTCCAGCCATTTCCATGCTCAATCATGTCTCGTAAGATGTTGCAGCAGTTTTTAGGTTGATAACGTTAATCACATAGATTTGGAGCACACTAACCATTTTTGAACACTCAAGAAATGATAAAAATGGCCAAAAATTCCCCTAAAATACCACATTAAGACACCAAAACCTTGAGGAAGAGCAAAAAAAAATCATGCTATGATTTGGTATCAAAAAAAAAGTTTGGTATTTGGAGATTTCTGCAAGATTTGCATTTCTCGCGATTGGAATGGTGAGCACTTGTGTTCTAAAAATTGCTCAGAGACTCCCTTTATTGACCCTTCCTCACTACAATGAAATGGCTACCATGGGGACTAACATCATCACACGACTACAAATGAGCTCAATGAATCCATTAGAGTCCCAGCTTTCCAGTCACACCCAGTTTATGCAATTCCAATCATGTTTAGGGACCCCGGTATGCAGAAATATTCAAATAGAAAAGGTGAAAATAACACATTTAAACTGCCTGCAAAAAAACTGCATGTGATTAGCATAAGGTGTTAGGGAGAGACTTCTGGATTTCAAAAGAACCCAGTTTCATTCAGATAACTTGAGGTGAGAGCTCCATGGACCTCTTTGAAAATGGCCCTGCCAGTTTTTCACACGCCAAAATCTTGCTTAACTCTGGAGGATCATTTAGACCCGTTCCAAACATGACATGCTTGGTACAAATGGATTCTTTAGGTCTTCTAGTTTCAGGTGATAGCAGTATCTTCAATCAGTATCAGCTTTAAAGCTGAGCCAGCTACAGCCACTGAAAGAGAGTAACATCAGCCCAGGATGTGGTTGTCACCATTGAGTTAAACTAAAAGATTGCTGACTGATAAATAATTGTTTAATTATATGGACCAAGTGGTACTGTCTTGTCAATCACAACACATTTCTCCACTTTCCCTTCAGAGCTTAAGATATTTAGCAAGTGATGCACAGCTTTGTATATTCTAGTTCATGTTCTTCAGCTGTAAACTCCCATGAGATATAGTGATAAACATCAGAGTGGCGTTAACCTGAATTCCTCCAAACAAAAGCATATCATGATATCATAATATGTTTGTTTAGTCTCTTCAAAGTTCAGTGTTCTAAGTGTTTGATGTGCAAATAAACTAAGATAAAATGCAATAAAAAAACACAGAAAAGGACATGCAACCAACATATATTTTTAAATACACACACTGTGTTATTTAAAGCCCTCCTAAAACACTTCACCGTACTTAATGTCAAAGACAAATCAAGTCATCAAGTTGCAGTAAATCAACACTTCATGCAGTGAACTCTCTGTGGTTTCTCCCCCACTCCCTGAAGGTTGTCAAGTTATAACCCCCATTGGGGTAGCTTTGATTTACAGTGTTTGCCCCCACCTCACTTAACGCCTGCCCGGGCTGCCTGATAAGGATCATACAGGCAGCAACAGGCTCAAGTGTTCTGTTCCCCTAACATAAAGAGGAAGCCCTCTAAAAAGGCACAGCCTCCATCCATTCATGGAATATTTGAATTGTGCCATTGAGGTGACCTCGCTTTCAAGATCAATCAACTTCTGCACAAACCAAGGTTTGATTTAAAACAAAAACTCAATCATTTTTTTCCATTAAACTGTCCAGTGTTCATTTTGGCATCTAATTATAATTTAGTCTCAGTCTTTTGACGAAGCTGCATATTAGTTTAGTCAAATGTTTTATTGCTGGTCATTTTAAATGATGTGTTTACAGTGGTTAGTGTTTCCGTGGTTACAGGTGTCATTTTAAGCCTTTTTAAGGTTAGCAGACAAGGTGCTATTTGCTTGTTCACACACACAGTGTCCCTGTCACTGTGCTCTGCAGTAATACAACAGACTGACTCCTCAGTAAATTCAGTTAACATTTCCAAACTCTTTCTCTCTCTTAGCTATGAATAGCATTACAATTACAGCAGCTAACATTTCCTGTGCTCTCCACTGCAGAGAGCGACTCATTCAAAAGCTGAATTCACTCACTCCTTCAGTAAAATATTGTTCAGTCTGAGTTTAGCTTGAAAGGAGAAGCCACAACAGTGACGTAGTGATATTTCTTTAGTCAACACGTAGAGGAAGATGTAGATGGTGGACTGCTGACATCAATCCTGTACTTTCTGACAGTAATACACAGGATAGGCAACTGAAATTAGCATTACATCCTCAACACTTTATAATGTTATGTTAGGTTAGGTTAGCTTTTTATAAATGTTAGCGCCTGCATGTTTTCATAGTTTGTCCCAGTTGCTGTTGCTGCTTATTGTGTAATCTCAACAGCAGACTGCAGATATTAGTTCAAAATAATGTTGTCAAAAATTGATATATACTGATACAGAATATTTGGAATGCTTTCAATAAAATAGTACAATATTTTTTGCAGTGTTGATACTGGCTGCACTTTCTCAATCTTCTCTCTGAGAGCGAGTTGACGCACACCGCTGCAGTGACCAAAGTAGGGCTGCACAATTAATTAGAATTGTAATAAACTCTAGTATGGCCAAGTGCAATATCTAAATTACAGAACCAAATCGTAATTTTTGAACAAAATGAATAAGAAAACAGCATTATAATATAATTAGTGCTGTCAAACGATAAAAAATTTTAATCAGATTAATCACAGGGTTTCTGTGGATTAATTTCGATTAATCACGATTAAATATCATTCATTTTTAATCTATATTAATCGCATTTCATTTTGCATGAACAGACTTGGAGAAAAACAAACAAACATCACAGACGTGCATGTTAATAAAATGATTCATGATCATGAAAGTTTTTTATATCAAGTCAACACATCTGTCCATATTCTCTCTCTCTCTCTCTCTCTCTCTCTCTCTGTCTCTCTCTCTCTCTCTCTCTCTCTGCTCAGACTTATTTTAACTTTTACCTGGTTTCATGTGGAGCTGCAGCTCGATCAGCGCTCGCTCGTCTCCTTCCTCTTATTCTTCTGTTTCTTTGCACTGAGCCAGTTTCTTACACAGACGAGCCTGTTTACATTGTCGGGTGACAGAAGCTCGCGTCTTCGCAGCTGCGAGCTGATTCATTTCCAGCTGATCAAACTATTGATCAGGCCAATATAACAGAACATGCGTTAACGCGCGTTAAAAAAATTAGTGGTGTTAAAAGGCATTTGCGTTAACGCGTTATTAACACGTTAACTTTGACAGCCTTAAATATAATATAGGTACTGTAGTGTGTGTACATGAGCTGGCCTAAAAATCTTGTTCTCCTCATGAAAGAGAACGTGTTTGTTTGTAAAGACCTCAAAATTGTGATGTTGTGATATTTATGAAGTTTTTTTTCCACTGAACATGAAAATAGTCATGCAAAACTGATCATTTTCACTAATCGTATCACAATCGCAGTTTCAGTGAAAATAATGTCTACATGAATTTTTTACCAAATTGTGCAGCCCTGGCACACATCCCCATCTCCTGTCTTCTTCTCATCATTCATCTCATTGTCTATATTCACTGTCATGTTATAGCCTCATCATCTTTTATCATCAAATCAAAGGTATCAAATATCAATTTTTTTTTCAAAGCATTGTATTGAAATGAGTAATTCCAGTATCGTGACAGCACTGTTTCACATCTGTTTCTTTTAAGAACAAAGATAACATTCCTAGGGTTGTCCAAAACTGCCAAACACCAAAATGGGACCTTCCTACTTCCAGGCAGCGTCTTTTAAGCTTTCTGTTTTTCCCCAGGATGGTGAAGTCATGTTCTATGTCATTTATTTTCTGTATTGTGGATATTACTTCATGTTTTACAGTGGGTTTAACCTGAGCAAGGCCATAACAATGATTGAAACCATATCACATCCATACTGAGTTACTGGTAATATACAACTGTGAAAAAAATAAAATAAAAATTTTTTTAAACAATTAATGCATTGGTATTGGATTGGTACTCAGCTGTGAAGTAGGTACCTGAATCTGTATCAGGAAGGGTAAAATGGCATCGGAACATCTCTAAACATTACTGTCAACAAGGGTCCATGTGGTGTAAATTTCGTCATTGGGGGATGCAGCCAAAGGCTCTGTGTAGATATCTGCATAACCCCTCATTTGTTGCGCCACCAAGCCGATCCTCTAGACACAAATTTACTGTGCATGTTTGGAATGCATCCTCCAAGTGGATTCCAGAAAGTAGTATAAACAAGCACTACTAGAGGTCTGTGTTGTCCACAGCTGTCCGTGTACATGTCTGCTTGGGAGTACAATCCAGGCTTCAGTTTACTCCTCTACCTGACATCATTAAAACCCAACACAACTTCTCCCACACTCACACCCTCAGACTGGGGCCAACCAGCCTGCTTCAGGTATCTTTTCCACAGTTTAAGAGATTCGGACAGCTTTTGTCCCCAAACCCTCAGAATCACAGTCTACCTGTGACACAATCCTCACAACTACCACCTCTTATCACCACAGGGGCTCGAGCCGGGCAGTGCATCACCCAACACCTCAGAGTAATTTCAAACACTTCAATAACTCTACATAGATTTATGTAGCCTGCTATAAAGCATGTTCATGTGGGTATGTATGGTTTCCCTAAGGCTGAGGTAGTATTCAGTTTGTAGATGATGGCCTCATTAAACAAAAATGGAAGAAACCTGATATTTTATTGACTAAAACTTGTTCTGTGTTGTCACCATATTCTGTTTCTTGTTCATTCCTGGCATTTATTGGCTCAGGAGTCCTGCCCATCCACCTATCGATCCAGTCCTCCATTAATCTTTTTATCCATTTGAATACTGATGAGTCAGAAGAAAAAAGAAAGGGAGGAGAAGTGAATGGAGAACAGGCAGACAGAGGCATGCTGGGACAGATCGTGAGCTGGTTTCTCCAAACAGAAACATTATCACTGTTCTGGCTACAGTAGGGGAAAGGTTACTGACTGAGAACAGAGGAAACAAGAATTCAATCACTCACCTGTGTAAATACATGTACATATGTACACACACAGTACACCCACTAGTGCTGCCACATACACATATCAAGAAAAATGGATTTTTTCACTACTATTTGCATATTGTTTCCATATTTCTTTATTCAAGTGTTTACTTGTATTTGTATGCATTGTGCTCATGTGTATGTATTTGACCCTCTTCTCTTTTATGCAGGAAACTGAAATTGAATGTCTCTGAGGCTGTTAAACATGTCAGTGTGACATACAGCTGTAATCATCAGCAAACTGGAAGGATGTTGTCTGACTCTGTCAACCAGATCCACAATCAGAAATGTTTACATGTCATTATCTGTGGGATTTGGGTTTGTATGCACAGGGAAATCCAACATGACTGTGTGTGATGGTTATTTAGTAAAGAAAAAAATCATTGACCATCGTATTTAACATTCATATTCAGCCACAGATGAAAACAGTCAATCACCACCCACACTGCTCAAAACAAGCTAAACATTTAGGACTTTTCCATTGTCACTTTTGGCCACAGCGAGTCGAACCATGCCAAGCTGATTCTGATTCTTAAAAACCACTGTCCCAAAATGAAGTTCCTTTGTTTCATTCTATATAATATAGTTTAATAACTGTGTGTGATACAACTGAATGTTTGAGGGTGTTTCTACATATATTTATGGCAAAGTGCAGAAGAGAAAATCAGGTTTGTGCATGTGTGCCCAGCTTCAAAATGACTGAGATTTATACGGGTTGAGCTCGCTTTGGTCACACTCCAGAGTAGGTCCATCTTGGGTGCAGCTCGGCACAGCTCGGCATAGCTCAGTGTGCTAAAAGTGGTCATGAAAATGCAAATCAGCACAGCATGGTTTGACTCGGCACAGCCAAAAGTGCCAGTAGAAGAGCACCAATAGTTTTGGTGTCCATTACGTTACACTGTTAAGATGCTGGCTGCATGCGTGCTAAAGTTAGCTGCAGGTTATGAAATCAGAACTCTTTAGACTTTAGTCACACTGTATTCTGAGTTTGTTAGATGCGTTGCCCTCGCCAGCCTTGCATTTCACATAACATGTACTAGGGATGAGCGAGCACACCACTATCTGTATCTGTATCTGTTCAACCATCTAAATTATCTGTATCCGTATCTGTACTCTGAGTGGGCGGGACCTAAACCGAAAATGGGCGTGATTTAACCGGGAATGGGTGGGGCTTAAATCGGTACATTATTTTAAGTCTGAAATTGATATGGGTTGATCAGAAGTTTCTATATTTATTGTTTATTTGAAAACTATTTACAGAACCGCCTCAAAATTGAGATTCAAATCAATGTTTTTGATCACAAAAGTAAGAGAACTTAGCAGAACAAGTTTTTAATTAACTCAGAACATGAATATTCTTAAGTGTATGAATGAATATTTACAGAACAGCCTCAGAATTGAGATTCAATGTTTTTGATCACAATAGTAAAGGAACTATTCAAAGCCTATAAAAAGCCTATATACAGTATATAAAGCTTAATTTGTAATATTTATAATATTATATTTATTTTTATGAACTGCAGTGAGAAAGTGTCAGGTACTGCATGCAGCCATATACAATAAAAATATTAATATAGGCTACTTTGTGTCAGCTATATGTGTGTATGTGTGTAAGTGGTCTGTAAGACTGTTTATTTTTTAATGATCTGTGTGAACTTGGTGATTCATGCAAACATCCAGTGATGGCAAACGGAAATAATGTCAGCCTTGTTCACTGTATTCTTCTCAAAAGCACCGCGTTCAGTACGAGAAAAGTTTTCCAACTGACTTTATATCACCAGCCAAACTAAGAGCGAGCAGACGGTAAAAATAAAATAAAAATAAAAAAATGAGTGGAGGCAGTGACCGACGTGACACGAGCCGTTTTCAGCTCTGTCTTGTCAAATGCACCGCGTACGTTACGAAACAAGTTCACCAAGTAACTTTAAATATCATACAAACTGAAATATAGAGGTGAGCTGAACAAAACCTAAGGAGTAGGCAACTGAAGAGAGCAACGTGAGCTACAGTCAAGCAAACACAGAGAGATCAGCTGTCTGTGTGTGCTGCAGAGACTTGTCTGTGGAGGGAGGGGGGCGCTGTGTGTGACTGGCCAATCACAGAGCGTGATCACAGTTACCCAATGAGGATGTTCCTAAAGGACGAGCACGGATATTGACGAGAATTACTCGTATTATGCTCGTAATCGTCAAAAACGTAATCGTCAAAAACGCTTTAGCCGGATACTCGTTTCAGACGACCCTAACATGTACCAAAGCGGGTGCTGTCTGTGTCAAGTTTTGAAAAAGTTTAATCACTCACTCACTCTGTGACTGAACAAGCTGCTGCTCGCTCTAACACTGCTCTCTCTTTCTCTATAGTTTGTGATACTCTCACACCCTGATGTGCTCCCAGGTATTGAAATTTGGCACTGATTGATTTAATATTGACTGGTACTTCGGTCGGTACCATTAAAAGTACAAAGTTCAGTACCCAACCCTACCCACCAAGGTGTCGGGTGGTTTCTGAAATTTACACGCATTTGGCACTTGGCAGTTGTTAATTTTGGACCTACACCTGAGTGAGATACTGATATTATGCAGCATGAGATGAAGTGACAAGTTGAGTTGTCAGAGTTACTTGCTGACACAGCATTTTACCCCCCAACTCGCAAGCAAACAAGCCTTATTGATGAGCCCTGAAATTTGAGATATCTTGCTTTTACTTCAGTCAGCCAAGTGTGTAGATGTGTTCAGGTTGCTGCCTGTTGTGTTTGCCACCACTGAAAAGAAATAAAAAGAACCTGTTTATGTAATGGTACAACAAAAAAATAGAGTAAAAGCAATAGCTTTGCTTATGTGCCGATGGCACATCATAATATATACAGTAATACAGTAGATAATCGTGTGTGTTAGTGTGTCAGTGTTATAACATCAAGGCCATGGAGGCCTTCAGCAGACACAAGTCTTGTGTCCCTGCAGGTTCATCATTTTTTCTCCCTGCTGTCTGTTCCACTTTCACACAAAGACACTCTTTCACTTGTTATCATGTTTTCAACATGACCTTGTGCTCCTCCACATAACAAGGTTGTTTTTTTTAACTTATCTCCAACCCACACTTCAAACACCTGGACATACAACGGTAAAGTTTCAGTTAGAAATTCCACAGAGAGGGTGGACAATGTTCTTTGGTTGATACACTTTTATGCAGAGGCTGCAAAATACATGCATATTCCATGATAAGACCACGAGTACTCAGTGATGCATTTTCAGGATAGAGAAGCCTCTGAGACAAGATTTAGACCATTATCAAACACTACAACATCAATAACAATTCATCATCACCAAAAGTTTCAAAGTCTAACTATGGGGTTCTGCATTCTAAAACTGGCCTCACACTACAGGAGCTTTAAAATCTTGATAGATTTTAAAATCTGGTTGCACCACACACATCAGGAGAAACTTTACAGATCTTCACAGTCATCTCAAAAACCCACACAGTACAAGATTTGAACAAACCAGGTGATTTCATGGGGAAGCAGATGTAAACAATGGAAGCAGATATAGTGGAACAACTTGCTGTCATAATGTTATGCTTTGCAGTAAGGAAAAACAAAATCACAAGTTAAAGGGGAACTATTATGCTTTTTCCTCTTTTCTGACCTATAAATGTTGTTACAATGTTAGATACTCATGTTAAACGATAACAACGCGTCAAATAATGAGATTTGTGCATTTGGAAGTGAGCCCTGCAGCTGTTTTGGATGGCTCTGCACGCTGTGTTTTACCATCTTTTTTTAAACAGGAGGTCGCATTGACGTGAATCCATGCCAGACTTACTTATATGGGAATGCCCCGGCATATGATCTAAGCCCTCTCCCCGGCTCTGCTTCGGAAGTTGTATCGCTGTATGCTGCTCTGCTGTCTACAACGATTTCACAGTGTTAGCATGTTTGAGCAATGGCTCCCAGAAAATGTTTGTTCTGGTGTGAGGGAAAGTTAACTTTGTTTAGCTTTCCTAAAGAGGCAAGCGCCAGGCAGAAGTGGATAGAGTTGCTTTTTCCCGGCCAGCAAAAGAAAAATACCTTCATGTTTGTCTGTCTACGGCATTTCACACGGGACTGTTTTGTCAACATGGGCCAGTACGAAGCTGGATTAGCCGAAAACGAAATCCATCCTTACGCAGCACAGGTAAACAGGTAATGACAATAACAAGCTACGCCTACCATTCAGAGACGTCATGAAGTAACCTCTGTTCTGAAGAAACTTCAGGCTGTCCAGTCTGTACCTCCGGATCGGATTCGGGATCCAACACATACGGCTGTATTTCAAAACTTGTCATTTTTAAAAGAGTAAAGAGTAGTAAAGTTCACTGTTTACTCCTGCACCGGCTAAATGAGGAGGTGGGGTTCGGCAGCGCTCGGCAGCTCTTCGGAGTCCTCGGGAATGTGACCAATCACAGCAGAGTGGGCTCAGCGGGAGGCGTACATGGAGGAGGGCTGGGGGGTGGAGTAAATTACACAGACCCTTTTCACGGGATGCAGGAAACCCAAGGAGGAGATGAAGAGAGAGGTACAGAATCCTGAAGATCTACAAAGCTTTGTGTGCGGGTAATCGTGTGTAGCTGCTCTATAAGAGTCCAAGACTCAGTACAAAGGCCCGAAAATGAGTATAATAGGTCCTCTTTGAACAAGTTTGGATATGAAGATTGGATCTGCAAACTCCTCACATTACCAGATAATCTGGGCTGAAATGGGTGCTAACCCGAGGTCTGGCCTAGATTTCTCCTCCCGACTTGTGGGAGGGTTGACTCTGAGGAAAACTGGCTGGTAACTCCTGTAGTGCGGGGCCAGCATTAGGAAGAAGTATGTAAGTATTAAAGCAAAGTGCACTTAAAATGTCAAAAGTAAATGTCACATAGAGTTGGGAGATCTTGCCCTTCGCCAATACACGATTCCATCGTGCGTGTGTGTGTCCGGGGGGGCGGGGGGCTGACGACTGACGACTCCACAGCCGCCACATTAATGCGTGTGCATTTCGTAACACATCATGTAGTGAATGGCTGCTCCACCTTAAGGCTCAGAGTAGTGTATTATCAAGGTATTAATTTTTTTAGGCTGAAAGTGTAATTTCAGCACTAACAACATTACAATATTGACTTAACAAGCCGCACGTAGCTTGATCTTTGCTAGACTGACTGAACAGCCTCACAGAAATGATATTTTACAATTCTTCATATTTTATTCTAACGAAATTCGTTAAGGCAAGTAATTCAGTGCTTTTAAAGTCATGATATTAAGCTGACACGGATCACTTATTTTGTTTGCGGTCAGACGTTGCTGTCTCCATCATAAGGCTGCATGCTGCGTGTCGCGGTGTTAGATGCAGTCGGCTTAATAAAGTCAGTGATCACAAGTTAGAATTATATATTTATTTTAAATAAACAACCTTTTATTCACCGCGTTGGATTCTTTGGGAGATTTTAGCGTCTTTCCTCTGTGACAGACGCATTTCACTACCGCCAGCTGTTTGAGGTAAATCCGTCCGTATGCTGCATCTCTGACAGTATTTAACCCAGAAGTCATTTGGAAAAGTATGAATCTAGTGCATTAAGGGTCAGAAGTGTTTGAATTCATGGTGCTTTGTTCTTGTTAATCAATTAATTATAGCTGCAGTAAGCTCCACCGTCATATGCATGCGCGCACACGCTCTCTCTCCCTCTGTCTCTCTCTGCCTATCTGTCAGTCTCTCTCTCTCTCTCTCTCTCTCTCTCTCTCTCTCTGCCTGTCTGTCTCTCCCTTCCTCGCTTAACTGTGCGTTAGCCACAACCTCTGGTAGCATCGCCAAGGGAAAAAAACTATCGTTGTTCATCCCTTCAATCGCCAATATACCATCGGATCGCCCATCGGCACAACCCTAATGTCACATTAGTCACTGCGCATGTTTTTGGATCAATATTACTACTGCATTGATGTATATGTTGCATTTTAACGCTTTCCCGAGATATTTGTCAACTGAAGAAGAAAACGCTGGAACTGAGCAGCAGCAGAACAAGATGATGTTCTATAGCAGTGGTTCCCAAACTGGGGGGCGGGAAAGACCAGGGGAGAAAAAAAGAGTGAAACAAAGCTGAATGAATATGATCTATGTAGGGGGAATAAACAACTGAGTTTGCTGTTTCTATCCAGCTGACCTTTATTTTGCTAAAATTTAACTTTTGAATTATTTTTTATCAGTTCCATCCCCAATTATTGTTAACAATTAATTGATTGAAAGTTTTGTGGTGGGGGGCTTGAACTTTTGTTGGCTTCCAAAAGGGGGGCCATGTAACAATGCCCACAAACGTAATAAACCACAAATGTTATAAAAATATGCAGCTTTTAATGTAATAATCCTGCAAACGTAATACATTTTCCACAAACGTAATAGCCGCTGCCTACTACAAACGTAACACGCGATTTCCCACAAATGTAATAACAGTTACGTTTGTAGAGATTTATCACGTTTGTGGGGAAGTGAAAATCTTCAACTTTCAATGTTGTAATAACTTCCCACAAATGTAATAACGCAATGAATAATGGTTGTTGCTGCTGTTTGATAGTTGTTGTTCTTACCTACTAATAGCCTACTGACCGTGGGTACGGAATCCAGATGCTGACTCTCGACTACCCCCCCGCTCTCTCTCTCTCTCTCTCTCAGCGCTGTGTGCGGTAAATTGAATTAATAAACTTTTGGATTCTTGCCTATTTAGAATGATAAGTGCTGTGTTTACAAATGAGTAATAAATCCAGATTTCTTCAAAATTTTACAGGATTTTTAAAAATCAAGCTATCTCCCTCTGTCAAGCACATGTAGCCTACATCCTCTGTTAGTATCAGCCCTGTCAATAAACAGGTAGGGGGGAAACCCTCCGACCTAACGTTAATCTGCTGTAGCTTATTGAATGTAGACCAGGCTGTATAGCCTACCTATCATTAAAGATGGGATTGTATTCATTCTGAATCCAATACGAACCCAGAAAAGTGGAACGTCTGTGTGCTTAGGCTTCACCTGTAAGGATGGTGCCCTTTATAAAAAATAAAAGGAGAAAATAAAGGACGCGCCTACACTCTCCACCTGGCTCACCTGAGCTGCCAGAGTAGCTCTGCTGTCCCCCTCTCTTTAGCCAAAAAAAATCACAAGCACTTTCATAATGTGATGCGTATATGTTTTATTGTTATTTCTATAACAGACTGTTGCCAAGACACCGCTATGGACGCCATCTGGTCAGAGGAGCGCAGAAAAGAGAAAATGCAGATTATTTACCTTAGCCTATGTTTCATTTTTACCATCATTAAACTGCTTGGGACTAATTGTAATGACAATTGACTTGTAAGTTGTTACATGAAGAGTGGAGGCTCTGGGCTACAAACCAAACCTGCTGAGGCTTGGACCCGGTGTCTCTCCTCTCGTGTCGGTGGCACCGCGCCCCGACAGATGTGACTATACACAAATACACACATCATAAGATGTAATATAATAATCCACCAATCCACTGATTGAAAAGTTGAAAACAAATGAACAAGAGGAGGGTTATAGCAGACAAGTGACTGGACTTGCAAATTCGCTAAATTATGCACTTGGCATATTAAGCGAGATAATATGGAGTTAGTTGGTTGATATGGAGAAATAAAACCGGGGTTTATTTCTCCGTAACAATTTGATGATAAAACAACAATAAATATCCTACATAAAATATAAAAGATCGATCATCAATTAAGCATGCCCATCCTGACTGCTGCTCCTTCCGACTCATTTTGATGTAACACATAAGGCGTATGGAGAACATCATTTTGCAGTTACACCGTTCTTAAGTCACCATCACAAAATAAACCCAGACAGGGTGATGAGGAAAAAGGGTAAGGGCTTATTTGTAAACACAACACTTATAAATAGCCTAAATAGGCAAGATCTGACACAATTCAATTCAAATTCATTACAGGCATGTGTGTCTGTGTTAGCTAGCCTATGTTGTATGTGGCAACCTTGACATTTCAGTAGGCCCATATTATTTATTTATTTATTTATTTATTTGGCATTATTTTTGTTTTTGACTAACCAGATTTCAGGGTTAGGGTTAACCCCCGTCAACTATGAAA
>JAJHUR010140120.1:0-16846 GCA_027495735.1 Lutjanus campechanus | reverse complement strand
CGTCCTTAAAAATGCACATTATTAAAGAAAATCAAGACGTATCATGATAAAATCCAGGTTCAAATAACTTAAAACGTGTTTTGTTTTTGTTTTTTCAGTGTAACTCCTCATATTTAATTCATGAGGCCTACATAGAATGGGCTGCATAATCGATTCAGTCAAGAAATGTGTCAGTGAGGAGGGAGGAAACATGGAGAATCATTTTAGCCATATCATGAACTTCGCCCCAGTAACGCTTGTAATAATAAATAATAATAGACTTAATCGGTCCAGGCTGTATTGACATTTTGAAAGACTGATATATAAAACCATGCAAGTCATGAACTAATACTGGACAAAAAAATCACAACAAATGCAGCAAGAATAAAATAAGCAGAGTGAATAAAATATAAAAATCACAACCGCCAGGAAGGAATTTAATTGAACAATCATCAGTTATGGTGCTGAAGTTGTCCCTTTCAGTGTTCCCCTTAAAAGTTTCCTTCAGTACTTAAAATGCATTATATTGTGTAACATTTTCACTAACTTTTGCTTTTAAATACATTTTTGCACAAAGCCTCAAGACCTCAAAGTTCATATTTTTTTATCTTCTGCAAACAAGACACAAAAATATAATCTTTGAGGATTTTGAGGGTTCCGTAATTTTCGATATTTCCCTGAAACATTCATCTCCCAAGTCCTCTTTTTCTTTAGAATCTCAAACAGATGAATTTCATCAGTATCCATAATCAATTGTAGTGACTAATTATTGATCTGATCACTGTACTCTGTTACTTCCCGGGCCTAGTTGTATGTCAGGACAGTCCTGACCGTTTGCAGCGCTCTGTGATGATCCGTGCTTCCTCTGTGGCCATGTGGGCTTCGAGAACAGTGACTGAAGTCAAAATGGTTGACAAGCAGCCAACTGAGCCAAGCCCTACAGAGCTGCTATGACCTCATTCTCCGTCTCTCTGCTCCATCAGCTCCACTCATTGACCCCGAGCGAGGCGCGAGCTGCCGAGGGGAGCTGCCTCCCTCTGCTGGAGAGACGGAGAGCGACCGGAGTCTCTGCTGGAGCTGCAACCACATGATGAATGTGAGTCCAGCATTCACTCGCTTTTAGTTCTGTTTTTGGTCTCTGCCATTTCCTGAGGGAAACATCTGGCTTCTCCACTTTTACAAGATAGTCTTAAACTGTCCGTCTTTAGTTTGGTGCCGAGCAGGTAGTCTAAGGTGTGTTTTTTTTTTTTTTTTTTAGGGATTTTTGCTGAAAACAGCTGCCTGCTGTGGCCGAAAACAATGCTAAAAGAGCAAACAAAAAAGTAAGGTTGCAGAGAGGCAGGTAAACAACGAGCTCTGTGAGGAAGGAAGGAAAGAGAAGATAACAAAAATAAGGGAAGACAGACAGATAAAATAAGGAGACTAAAATTGGGAGCAAATATTTAGGTATTCATTAAACAAATTGAGAAAAATTGCCCCAAAAAATCAACTGGTGGGTGGTGGCCAGTCAGATATCCAATAACGTCATTCATGCACCTAACCCATAATGACATCCCCCCTCATATCACCTACTGCCTATAACAGCTTGTGGACTGATTTCTATGTAAAGGATTTTCGAGAAAACCCAAAAGCATGTGACGTTTAAGCACGCCCGCAAGTGTCTTGCCTCTTTTCAGCTCCTGCAACTCTTAAAAAAGTTCACCCACCATAACACAACCTAACTTTACTTACCTCATCTGACAACATGATGCTGCTCAACCACGTTCAGTCTCCTGTGTGTCATGTCACTGTTCTGGCCAACGTCCAGGATGCTGAATGCAGTTCACTAGTGTCATTATTAACAAGGGTAATGGTACCTTTAACATGACCATCATGATTGTAGTGATTGTGCAGTTCTTTCACAGTTTGTTAAGTACAACACAAAACAAGTGCACTTCTGCAAAGTTACATCACTGATTTTAATCACAAATCTATCACAGCTGAAACATTTCTCATTGGAGAGGACTGAGGCAGTGTAGCCAGGCTAGCAGCCCAAATCCTCTTGGAACTGGAAAATAAAGAAAATAGTTTTGCATACGAAAATATATTTAGACATCTATTTTGCAGATTAGCTACAACCAGTTAATTTAGCACAAATAAACATTTTATTCTCTGCTGTCACAAGAGAGGCAGGATTCGGTCACCTCAGAGATTACCCAGATAGCTAGTGAATGAGACGGCCTCTCTTTGTGCAACCAAAGAGCCGCTGTTGGTCTGATGCTGCCAGAGCTGTTTGAAAATGATCGGAGTTGCTGGTTTTCCACCCAAATGACCAGATGATTTTGATGTTTTGTCAGCCAAACGGTTCTGCTGGCCCAACATTCGCTTGCTAACAAGCTAACACAATAAGACACTTGAGGCCCCATGACAGTCAACATCTTTTTACAGGATTTTTAAAGAAATTTGGCTCCGTGTCTCACTGGGCTGCTCTTTTCTGTCAGTGTGTTAATCAGATGTTTAGGGGGAATTTTGATGCAGTGTGACTGAAACTTTTAAACATTTTAAAATGCTCAGCAAGGGAACCGGTGCTGCGGCCTGTTAAACCAGCTTCAGTGCATGTATTTGTAAATTATATCTGTTGCAAAAACTTAAATTATTTCCATGTAAAATTAAGTGACGATGTGTAAAACACATCCTCAGATGTGAGATTTTAACATAATGCATGACACAGACAGACCAAAAACCTCCAGGCAGAGGTAGAAAAACAAGAACGGCACAGTTTTTATCACCAAAATAACAAGATAAAGAAACGTCACCCTCTTCACCAAGCTGAGTAATATCAGAAAACAACTGTCTGTTCACTATATACAAAAAATTGTCAGTGAAATATATACAGGAAGAAACGGCGGTTGTTCTGAGATTTGTGCATTTTGAACCGCTGTGTAATTAGTCATCTCTAGGTGATCAAGAAGACATTTACAGAAGCTTGCAATTATTTTTTAATGCTGTTATCGAGACCATTAGTTAATTATTCCATTACCTCAAGAAAACAAGCTTTATTATTTCTAGATAACGAGATTATCAAGCCGTTATCAGGAGAAAGCAAAAGTTTATTTCCTCATCTTACTTTATAATGATTATCAGATGTCAGGAGTTTCATGCCAGCACGCATCAATGGCATCTTTTCAACTGATGCAGCTAATTTAAGCTGAAAAGGTCAGATCAAGGAGTAGTCATTATTGATCAGCTCATCAGACTGTACTTCAGTGAAGGTCTAACTACATGGGACATGAACGTGTCGTGCCACGTTGGCACGGCAGAGCAGGGTTTTCTACCTGCTACACAGACACTGTTGCACGCCAGCTGTGTTTTATGAGGAGATTTAGATGACAGATGATTTGTTTCACTTTGTGCATATTGACCTTTCAACGTGTGATAATGCAGCTGCTTATGCCAGGTTTGGAAACCTGGCAATATTAACTGGTAATGAATTAATTAACTAGATCACTTTAACGACAGGATTGCAGATACACTTGATTTAATTGATTTACAATGTAAAAACACCCATGAGGTTGCTCTACTGCATCACGTTGCCTCTAATACGATATGCAGCCACTTGTAGAAGGGAAAAAAAATAGACCAGCTATGTAAAAACAGATGAGCTGTGTGAGCGGCTTTCGTGGTCAGTGTAGCAGCTTCAGCTGATTATAATGCACGCACTCTGTGCTGTGTATGCATCCCATGTATTTTGGCCACAATACAGGCTGAAGTTGCATTGTGTCATTAGAGATAACATTCAGATCACTCCCTTAGCTGAGCTGCAACTGCAGGAGGAGGAGGATTTGTCAAAATCAAAGGAAATCTATTTGAACTTGAAAATGCTAAAGGATAAATGTTAAAAGATTCTGTACATATGCAGCTATTACAACATCTTTACTGCTTCCTTATTGTTTATAATGTGGATTAATCTGATTTGGGAGAAAAAATACTCATACTTGATGGTTTTGTTGGCAACAGGAGGGTGAAAAATCTGTGTTAAACTAGTCAAAGTAACAATAAATAAATAGTCAGCTGTAAACTCTCTACCCTGAACTGTAATCAAGCTGTGAAACAGGCTGCTGCACCTTACAGACGAGCACCAAGTGGACACGAAGCCGTCAACATGCTTCCTTGCATCAAAAGCCTTAACAGAGAAAACCAGGAAAAATCAGAAAGCAAAAAACTCACTAAAACATAATATTGTGCTTTAAAATGTTCTTCCACCATCATGAAACCCCATAAAATCATTCACCAGTTCCATACATCCAGCCGTCCACCCCAAAACCCCACCCACCCACCCACCCACTTCAATGCATCGCACCCATGGAGTCAGTGTAAACCTGCATTCCTCACACAGTCATAAATGAACTCATGAGCGCTACATTTGAAGAGCAAAATACCCAAACACCTCCAAGGATAACAACACCTCCAAATAAAAGAGTTTTTAAAGGACAATTACACAGTGGACAGATAAAAAAAAAAAACTACCGTTTAGCACAAAACAAAAGCAAAGCAAACTACCCAATCAGAACATTTTTCAAATGTTCCTCTGAACTGTATTGCAGGACGGCTGCTCTACAGTCAAAAACATTCACTGAGCGAGCCCATCTTACAAATATATATTTCTATGTATAAATATTTACATGCAGACTAGCAATCGTTCAAAACACATCCACTTCCTCGTCCCCCGGGCTTAGCATTGGTGTGGTGGCTTTGAGGAGGATCTCGTGCTACAGGCTAGATGGCACCAGGCTTCTCTACGCCTGCATTAGTGACAACTGGAGGCTGAGACGGCACTCTTTGGTAGCATTTGGTTCCACATGAGCATGTTGTCTTCCCTTCACTGAGCTCTCTAAGTGAGGAAATATATCATGTACAAGACGTGAACACCCTCAGCAAGAGATCAGCTGAAGAAACAAAGCAGCGCTGACTACTAATGATAAAAACTTCTTTAGGCCTTTCTGTCTTCATAACTTCTCATCACTCTGGCACTATAATTGATGGGATAATGACAAATTAATAACTTAAAGGTGTAGTTAGGATTTTTTAAGTGTGGTTATAGTGTATCTACCTATAGTAGATGGCAGTCGGCAAGCCCAAAGTTTGAAGAAGCAGCAGGAGCACAGGTGTAGGAAGCCAAGCGATGTGCTGTTGTGGACAGAGTCAGCAGTAAAATGCATTTGAGACACCTACAAAAAATCTTAAAAAATCAGTTTAATTGTACACTGTACTGTATTTAAAATCTTTCCACTCTTAACTTTGCAATCAGGCAGCCTTTTGTATGGGAAAATGCTATTATATAACCCAAATATCGCTCTCTGTTACACAACCAGACTCCATAGGAGAAATCAGTCATTTTTACCTTGCAGAACACAGGTTGCTGGTCTTTCGCTATGTGGATCAGTTAGTTTGTTTGTGTTTTTGTGTGACTTCGGTGAATCCGAAAGAACCCTCTAAAACGCTGAAGTCACACAATAACACAAACTAACTAATCGAGGCAGCGGCAGACCGGCAGCTCCTGTGTTCTGCGAGGTAAAATGACTGATTTTGCGAATGGAGTTTGGTTGAGCATGAAAGAGATATATTTGGCTTACATAACGGCGATTTCCAGACAAAAAAGGGTGTCTGACAGCAAAATAAAGCAGTGACAATATTCTAAATATGGAGTACATAGTGTTGAGGTGGCTAAAATAGATTTTGCTGCTGACTCTGTCCACAGCAGTACATTGCTTTGCTTTTTACACTGGCACTCCTGCTGCTTCCCCAAACTGGGGACGTGCCAACCGCCATCTACTGTTGGTAGGTACTGTTTTAGCAATTAGTATACAAAAAAAATCACATACTTCACCATTATTATCAGGAAACTGGCAGTGATAGTGCCGTGTTGGTCAGAATATCGCTGCCAATTAAACTTCACAAAGAGAAAGTAAATTGCCATTAGTTTTTCAAGATTTATCTGAAGCCGTCTCACCATCATCCGCGTTCATTTTAAAATCTGTCCACCTGTGGGCAGCTCCTCTATTTCCTTTGTGCACGGCTTGTGGGAGACTACTATCTATGAACAGTATACTCACAAATCGACTGCATTTAGTGCATGCTGAGTGGAACTTAGCAACACAGTCTCACAGCAGTTCATGAAATGGTTGTAAAATTTAAATATCGATTTGTGCACATGAAACACAAATTTTCCTTTTTTTTAATTTCCTTTACACTCAGTGCGACTCTCAAACAAATTATCCACAGTCGTTCTCATTCTGTGGTCAAGTCAGCGATAATATATAAGCAACATCCGGTTGAGCTTGCTGACAAACATTTCAGGTGACAGCTGCAGTTTTGTTAGGTTTAGTCACCAAAACTACTTGGTTATTTTAATGAAATTATCTTCCCCCCCACCTAAGCCTAACCACTTAAAACAGTCAACACTGACCGCTGGTTTCACATCGAAAATGAACCCTGGTCTCCTTTTTACGCACTCATCCTTCCCGACAAACTCTCTACGATCACTTTCTAGGCCTCCATTATCATCCTCGTTAGTTTGGAAGTTCTTCTGAGTGTCACCAACAAAAAAAAAAGAGAGAAGTTGTGTCGAATCTATTGATTACATTTTGTGACTATTTCACAAACTGCCATGAGACTGGACTGAACTTGGATACATACCTGCCTGGAATTGGCATGTAGTTTGGCTTTAATACACTCCATTAATTTCACTTTGTTTGTCAGCCATCTCTGATCCAAACCTGACGGTGATTTCTCCTTTTGATTCGTGGGAAGACGACATCCATGTGGAGCTGAATGCAACCTTACTGTAAGTCATAAGCTCACCTACTGTACCATGTAGGGTTGGGACAAATAGTCGATACAGCAATATATCGCAATGCAATCTCCTGTGATACTCAGACAGAGCTGCAACTTTATTTTAACTCTAATTTCTTTGATTTTTGACTTCCGGTGTTTTCACACTAGTCAAAAAAAATTCAGTGAAATTGAAAGCTCCTTATCATGCATGTAATGTATCCAGGAAATTCCCAGACTTATTGCATAAATTTTGCAATTTTCCAGATGTTTTTCTCTTCAGTTACATACTCAGTAACATATCACAGGTGACTGTCTTGCAGTATATTAGAGAATCACATGTTTAGTGATTCTGTTGTGTGCAGTGTATCGTGATTTCCCAACCTTACAGCAGAGTACTAATTTTTTTTTTTTATCTGGTCAAAATAGTCAACACACATTCTGTTTTAGTGTTAATGTTAGAGTTAAAATATTAAATATTAAATTTAGGAGTATGTTAGATTAGCAAAGACTTTTATTTTGAAAAACAAATATTTATTTTATGATTTATCACATGACATTCAGGTTCAGCTACTGCATGCAGTATAGAGAGCAGCCAATCAAAGGCCAATTTGGGACACAGACAGTGTTTTTTTTTTGTTTTGTTTTTTGTTAATTGTGATCTGACAAAGATTTGAACCTTAAAGGGATAGTTCAGATAATTTGAAGTGGAGCTGTATGAAGTGCTTATCCACGGTCAGTGTATTAGCTACAGTAGATGGTGACAGGCCTCCAGTTTGCAGAAGCAGAGAGGGGCACTAGCACTGGAGTTAAGTAATGTACTGCTGTGAACAGGGTCAGAAACAAAAGGTATTTTAGAATATTCTGAATATAGCATATACTGGTGCCACTCTCTGCTTCTTTAAGCTGGGGGTACGTCGACCGCCAACTACTGTAGGTAATACACTGACTTTAGTTAAGTACCTTACACAAATCCTCATCAAATAACCCGAATTATCCCTTTAAACTTTACTGAAACGAGCAGAATACAGTTATAAAGATGAGACAGTGTCTTTTCGTACCAAATATGACGTCATCTCAGCTCTGATCCTGAAACAAACCTGTCCACTGTTCCGTCTTAAATCTGGCCCAGTTGTCATGATTGTTTCATTACTGCCACCTTAACACAATGCTGCACGTCCAACTGGCTGCAGCGCACTCTAACAAGATTTGGTCATTGATCATTTCTTCCCACATTGTTAAAAAAAAAAAAAAAAAGAGCCCATATAAAACAATCACCCCCAAACAAGCTCAATTTGTTCAAACCCAAGATTTGAACCAATGATCCCAATTTTAGGGAGGGTTTCAACCACCACCAACCCTGGGAGCCCTGAGGATGAGGGAGAGGGAAGGGAGGGGAGGGGGGAGAGCATGCATGGGGGGAGGGGAGGGAAGGAGGGTGGGGTGACATCTGGGTCTTCTCGTCGTTCGATCATTCCTGTCGGAGAGAAGCAGTCAGTCTTTAAGGGGTTGTTATGATTTCCTGTTCCGAAATAAACAAAACACAGGTGCGGTTGTTACATTTTGTACAAATGTTGAGTCACCTTTAAAAAGAAAATAGGACCGATGGCCACATCGAAAGAAAATGAGAACCAGCAGGGTACACCACTTTTGAATTTAACAGACAGGCAAAATAACTTACATGCCCTTTACACCAAATAAATAAACAAATAAAACAAGCTTTCACATATTGTTTGTGCTGCATTTATGACATGTAGGAAATGGAAAAAGACAAACTCAGGTGGTATTTCAAGTGGAATTCAGACAGTCAGTGTTTTTTAGGGGGGTGATCTTAGAGCACACAACATTAGAAAACAAACAAGATAACAGTGCTGTTGTAAATGTTTATCATAAATTTTGCAACCACTCAATTTCCCCATAAAACCAAAATTTTGCATTTGTCATAAATGCAACACAAATATCGATAATTCTTCAATAGTCCAATCCAGCCTGTATGATGCAATAAAAAGCATGTGTACATTTATGTCATATTACACCGCTAATCGCTTAATTATCAACATAAAACGCTGTTTTAAAAGCACTGACGTGTACATTTCCTCATAAAACCTGAAGCTGAACCATCTGCAGTAGCACCTTTTCACCACAGGGTGGCACCAGTTCATCTGATTACAAATCAGACTCGCAGGAAATGCAGTTGTAGTTGCTCCTTACTTACCAATAAACAACAGCTTTCACAGTCCTGTTAAAGCTGTATTATCATAAAACATAGGAAGCGCTAATGCTAATATCACTGATATTTAGCTGTTTGTGAGATAAAAGTTCAGGATGACACAAAATCTGTTCAGCAGTATTATGTTAAACCAGGATAATAAGGCAAAGGGAGACGGCCATTAACCTTCTTATGGTGCATCAGCATTTGTAAATTTCAATTCCAATATTTTCCTTTCCACAGTTGGATTTCAGTATAAAGGAATGAAAACAGTTTGTCAATTATTCTAAACTGCCAAATCACTTTAAACCTTTACAACCTTTCCTACTTGGAATTAAAATCCCCCCTTTTTCTCTAAGTTTGTGTTAACCTTGAGCCCTGAACACTGCACCTAAATTTCCAAATGGGTTTATGACAATTAAAAAATGTATAAAAATAAGCATTACTCTTGCAAACCTGACGGTATGTAATATATTGCATGTAGTGCTATAAACCTGTCGCCCTCACTGCGACCTCTGGACCCCACCTTTCATTATGTCGGTGTTGAATGTGGTGCGACTTGGTGAAAGTCGTCTGTTGTACGAGTCAGCAGTGACAGAATTTAGCACTGTGCCTCAATGCCAGCGGGTTTCTCGTCTGCTCATCATCATGTGACAAACACAAACTTCTCACACGCAGCAGCAGAGCTGCGTGTCTGCTGCTTCATTACACCGAACAGGATTAATAAGTAACACTTCAGACAGTAAAATTATCCACTAAACTGCACTGTGGTGCTGGTTGGAGACATTTTACCCTGCAGTATGCTGAGCAATAGTCAGAAGCTCATGTTACTCTGATGGTTATCTGCTTTAAAACTCTGATCTCTCCTCTTTTTCTTCTGTTTTTACCTGTTTGATCATCTCTCCAGTCCTCTCGATGACGATGGTCTTGGCTTCTTTGACGGGTGAGGTGACCTGGTAGTCGTCGCTGAGCAGACCGAGGATCGGGTACTGGTTCCTGTACCTACACACAGTCAGACACATGGACATATAATCAGTTGTGGCTTGAGCAGACAGATTTTGGCAGATATTTTTAACACTGCAGGGTATGATAATATTTAGCAATTTTCCAGAATCCAAGTCACATCTTTAAACTGCTTTTTTTTTCTTTTTTTTTCTTTTTTTTGACCCACTGTCCAAAACCAGAAGACATTTCATTTACTATAATATAAGACGAGGACAAGCAGCTAATTCTCACATTTGAGAGGCTGGAACCATTAAATGTTTGGCATTTTTTCTTGAAAAATGACCTTAATTGTTCTTAAAATAATAATCTAGTCTGATGTGGAGTTTCAGATAGTTTGCGGTGATGTTGTTGTTACCTCTTGGTGATGATGGTCTTAGTGACGTTCTTGGTGGAGCTCTCATTCTTCTCCTGCATCAGTCTTTTGATTTCCTGAGAAACACAAGAGGTCAAAGGTCAGCAGGCTCAAAAACTCAGCAACAGGTACAGTACAGTGTGCTCACAGGCCATAAAAAGCAGATCTGAATATGTAATTTTGTGTTTTATTATCCAGCTCGGTCTTGTCATCTTGTGGCTTCTATTGTTAAATGGGGAAAAAAGTGTTCTTCAGCACAGAGCACAAAACACACAGAGCTCATAATGTTCAATGCCATGGCGCTCATATCAATGAGCGATGATTAGGAATTTTTAATTTTACCTCTGCTTTTCGATTCCCACACAAACTGTGCGCTACAAACACCTACCGTATATCGACCTGAGTTTCTGTCTGCACCTATAGACAGCGAGTTGAATGCATGCATGCCTTCCTCTCCTAATGCATCTGTCTTATTAGATCACGAGTCTAGCATTATTCTCAGTTAACCTACTCAGCCGTTGCTAAGTTTGACTACCAGGTGAATAGCACAAATAGTGAGTCTTTAAGCAGTCACCTCAATTTTGCAAATGCTATGCTAGAAATTGCTTTTCAAAGACTGGATACCCTCTACAGTAAATTTGCAGAAATAAACCCAAAAATATCCAAGAAAAGAGAAAAGAGACAACCGTTTTCTAGCTTTCTAGCTTTCTAGCTAACGTTAACTTAGCTCACAGTTTTTACCGGTAACATTTATCCGTGGTAATTAGTGTTTCCCACGTTTCTGCTGCGAACTTAAAGAATCAGAACTAAGAATTGCTGAGAACCAAAATCGGTAACCAGAATCAAAATCAGAAATATTAAAATCCAAAATGATACCCGACACAAACAAACCCAGCTGCCTCTCAAGCCTGGGGCACTGTACGCTGGGGTAACGGAGCACGGGAGAGAAGAGAAGACGAGTTCCAGTGAGGAGGAATGTGGTTTTGGCGAGCATTTGCATTGAGTACGTTCAACTGTTGCTGCTGCTGCTCTGTGTGCGTTTACTGTACTTGTGTGACACAGGTACGTAATGCAGCGTAGCCTCAGCCTGCAGCCTGAGGTGACAGAAACATTCCTCTGAGGGTAAAATTAACTGACGATCTGTTTCAGTTCGCGCTGCACAAAAACAAAAGCGCAGGAATGCAGTCGGACCTGAATTACGTCAGTCTTCTGATATAAAAATCCATCTGGTTTGGTTTGCGTGATTTATACTCTTAGTTCCTGGGAAGTCACACGTTTTTCTTTCTGCACGACTGAACACACACATTACTTTTGTTTGTTCAGAGTGTGGCACCTGTGACTGACAAATGACTTGAAGAACAATTCTGTTTTGTTACAACCCCAGAACTCACAGCTTAGTCGCACATTTCAAGAAGAGAAAACAAAATTACATGGTAAAACCATGACCCAGGCCATCTCTATTCAAAGTACGGCTTCCTGGAATAACTTTGCCCTACAGTACTTGTTGTAGGTGTGCACACATTTTTCCAGTAAAATGAGGGATTATTGACATTTACTGACATTTCAAGTGTGATTACCTCCGTTTTGTCCCCCAAAGTATTTCTGATTCTGATTCTGATCTGATTTACCAACAAATAATACTTTATTTGGAGGTAAATCTGGTTAAATGGCACTTTTACAAACCGGCTCATCACCTCACAGCTCATGATTCTTGTGCTATTAATGTTGCTGCGTTTACAGATCTCAGCAATTAACTTTACAAGTACAAAGTTATCAAAACTGAGAGAAAAGATGGCCAAAAATTTGATAACATGACCAAGTTGTAATGAACATGAATTAATGGGTCATTGCGGAGGTTTTGCATGTCTTAGCTATTTACAACAAGTCGTGCATTGTTTTACATCACAGTTACCCCTGATGCAAACCTGGTGCTGTGTTTTAGGAATTAGTATTTTTCTACAATTCCAGGCATCCTTTAGTTTCCATTAATTTCTGTGCAGCATGAGAATCTGTAAGCAGACTCATAAAACTTGCTTGATTATTGTAGTCCATCTTGTTTGCATCAAGTCTGCATTAATTCTCATTAAAAAATAAGCTATGAGTCAGTGCAGACTTTACAAATCAGTCTGCAGTAACATGTTATAATAGTAGAATAATAGTGAGAGTGAAACAGTCTGTATAAGAACAGTTGGTAGAGCGTTATCTGCAGGTCCACACCTCTGAATTCTCCCTGTCCACATGTCAAAGTGTCCTGAATTGATCCCAAAAAAAGCCTGCTTTGGACAAAAGCTTCTACTAAACTAATATAATTTAAAAAACGGTAGAACCTGCATTAAAAAGCTGACAGGAACTGAAACATGCAAACACACTGGTTTGGTTCTTTATGGTTGAGGATTTTTTAAAGATTTCCTCTGTAAATATACCTAAATAAATATATATGAATATACAGTACAGCACATGTTTTTGGCTCATGTGGTGTTGAGTTGTGTTGTGTTTCAGACCTCCTCCTGTCTGGTGATGACAGTCTGTCGCTGCTCCAACATGGAGAGCAGCTCAGAGATTTTCAGCTGGAGACTCTTCTCTGAGGAGGACTTGGTGGTGGTGACCTCCGTCTGCATCGTCGTTATCTGGGTCTGCAGAGAGGACGTATGTATAGTAAATGAAAACATTTTACATTAAAGTCATTATATATATTATATATTTTGTGAAGTCAGTTTATGTGTATAGCCTAACACAAGAGCCTTTACGATCTCAAAATTACAATATTTCACAAGACTCTTTTCCAGTAAGCCAGGTTTTGTGCTATCTTGTCTTCATCAGGGCGTTAACAAAAACACTCTGATAAAGGCTTTCATCTATCTATCACAACTGGATACTTCATGCTTGAACACAGCATGATATAAGATTTGTTTTCAACAAAAACTTTGGAAAGTAGAAACAAGACTAAGAGTTGACGGCAACGCTAGCCGCTCTGTGAGGCTGTTCATTGGCACAGTGATGCATCAAGCTATATGCTAACGCCAACATGCTAATATGCTCACAATGACATGCTAACATGCTGATATTTAGCAGGTTAGCGTTTTGTTTACCATGTTGGACGACTGAGCTCAGTGCGTTAGCATGCTAACATTTGCTAATGAGCCCTGAATACAAAATGCACGTGGGAGAAGTTTG
Organism: Lutjanus campechanus; assembly: GCA_027495735.1. Lineage (NCBI taxonomy): Eukaryota > Metazoa > Chordata > Actinopteri > Lutjaniformes > Lutjanidae > Lutjanus > Lutjanus campechanus. Next base: position 3,317 of record JAJHUR010140120.1, on the reverse strand, counting down.
CTGCCAGGGTTTCTGCCAGAAAGCCTTAACCATTTTTCTAATTTTTCTGGCAGAAAGCCCTGAAGGCAAGCTTCTTGTAGGAGAAGTTTGCCTTCATTCTGGCAGAAAGCCTTTCTAACATGTGGGTAATGATCTATTTAACCCCAAACACCATCAGTCAACAGTAAGCTTCACATGGGAGTCAAACTCCAGTCTTGTGGGTGGAAGAAGTCCTGTGCTTTCTGATAGAAAGATTTCTGTCAGAAATCTCCCTGCAACAAAGCCTTTCTCACATGTGGTTAATGATGTATTTTAACACAGACCATAATCCTTTTCTAGTCCTTACCAAGTAATTTTGTTGTTTAAACCTAACAAAACAGTGATAGAAACAAAAAACCCTAAACCTAAATGTTATCTAACCTTTCTGACAGAAAGCCTTGAAGACTAGCTTCTTGTAGGAGAAGTTTGCCCTAATTCTGGCAGAAAGCCTTCCTAACAGATGGTTAACGATCTATTTTAAACCAAAACAACAATCTTTTCCTAATCATAACCAAGTAGTTTTGTTAATTTGTTCAAACTATGATAGAGAACCAAAAATAAAGAAAGAAGGAAAAAAGATTAAGTCAACTAAATCTACAAATAAGTCACTAATAATCTTCACAAGGGAGTCAAACTCGAGTCTGCTGAAGTGAAGTCCTGTGTTAAATCCATTTATCCACCACAACCTGCTCCTGGTGAGAACTTTGTTAGTCTTTGTACTATGTCACCTGACTTCCTAAAGCCTTTCTGTCAGAAAGGGCTTTCTGGCATAAAGTTGTGAAGGCCAACTTTACGCCCATGTGCGTATAAAGAGAGACTAAGTCCGTGTAAAGAGGAGGGAGGTTGTGGTGGATGAATGGCCCAAATACAAGTCATTCACCCCGGAGACCATAAGTCATTTTTAGACTCTATTGATTTATTATTTTCAGTTTCAGTCAGTTTAAGTAGGTTTAGGAAAAGATCATGGTTTGTGTTAAAATAGATCTATTCAACAACGTTAACCATGTGCTAAAAAGCCTTGTGTAGTACTGCACAGATTAAATTTCTGACCTGATGACGATACTAGATACATTTCTCAAGTATTTACAGTTCATCCTGAATTAGATGCGAAGGAACCAGATTTCTTGATAATCCATCCAACAGTCTTTTTTTTCATTCTCACCCGCAGCCTCTGAATCTCCTGGTCTTTCTCTTGTCTCATGGCGCTGAGCTGGTCCTTGTACTGACGAGACAGCTCCTCTGTCTTTATGTGCAGGGTGGAGCTGTTGGCCTGACCTGCCAGCTGAAGGACAGACGGACAAAGAAGGGACGGAAAGAAGACAGATAATTGTCATCGCTGTTGCAGAGTGAACATGGCCTTCCCCCAAATATCTGAAAGATTGAGGTGTCTCAAACAGTCCGTGTCCAAAGCAGATAGAAAAAGCTTACAAAAATAAAAGCTTTACTTTATTACATTTGTTTGCTTGAAGCTAATTAGGAACTAGGAATTAGGAATTAGGAACATAAATAATCACTTTCTACCTGTCATCTACTGTCACATTATCTACAAGGAAAATATAGTAGCTTGTTTTCAAAGGGACTTCACACTATTTGAATGGTTAGAATGATATTACATGCTGCTAATTCTACATCCATATAATTTGCTCGTACTGAAAGTTGACCTTTCTGCTAGTGCACGATTAGTCGACTATACGATTAAATGTCGCCACCCTCACTTGTCGACACCAGAAATAGTAGTCGTTTAAACTATTTAGCAATATTTCATTGTTGCACAATGCCCATTATCTGTTGCCTCTTAAGATGTTACGCAGCTGCCTGCCACTAGTTGGGGCTGTGGCATTCTTTTCATTTTTCTTGATTATTGATCTTGGAACATGGAAAACTTTAATTTCATTTATTCGATTAAGAGCTTTTGTTGGACTCCTCATTCAGACCGTTTTATGTCAAGAAAAAAAAAGCTGGCTTGTTGATGTAACCGTAGTCACTGATCAAACAGCCGAACAGTTTTACCTGCAGGCTGCCTGCACCTTCATTCCAAACCTGTGATCAACACGTTTTTGATGATGCAAGAAGTGAAATTTCTGCTCACGGTTCAACAACGTCTAACCATGAATCCTTATAATTGCACTTGATCATTATCTTTATGACGTTATTACACTGATGTCTCCTACGATATATATATCATTGCAGAGCGGGTTGTGGTGCGTCACCTTCTGTCGGAGCATCTCGTTCTCCTTCTCCAGCGCTCTCATCCTTCCCTCCAGCTCTTTGAGCTTGAACTCGCGGCCCGAGTCGGTGTTTTTGCTGCTCAGGAGCTGGCTCTCCAGGGAACGCTGGGTGGCGGTTGTTTCCTTCAGAGACAACTGGAGAGGGACAACACACACAGGAAGTCAGAGACACACACACACACACACAGATGTTGCTCTGTTGATTAATGCAGTGTAATGCAACAGTCCTGCATTAAATCATCCTGTCATGACGGTTATAATGTTCAGTATTTGTTCAGGCTGTAACAAATATTTTTTTTCACATTTGAAGCTTCTATTGAAGTTTTCTGATTAAAGCTTTGAATGTCTGTTGTCATATTTTTTGATGTCCCTCTAAAATGAAATTTTAAAATTTAACCACAAAAGACGCCATTTACTCCATGTTTTTAGCCGAAATGTCAACTGTAGCCTCCCAGGTAGCATGTAAACATGGTGCCGATGTATCGCGAGACTTCGTATATCTCTTAATGGATGCATGTGTGAAAATATCGCAAGATCTCTTGTGCATGTGGCTCGAGTCTGAGAGGCTACAGTTGACATTTCGGCTAAAAACATGGTGTAAATGGCGTCTTTTGTGGTTTAATTTTAATGTTGCGGCTCACGGACACTTGAATTACACCACACGAGCAGGACGGAGACATTTTGTGTTTGTTTTGTGTTCTTTTTTTTTTTTACATTTACATTTGGTCTCCATTCACTGCCATTAGCTGCAACCCTGTTTTCTGCTGAAACTCCAGGATTGTTTTGTGAACTGAAGATCTTCACCCATCCTCACATCAGCATAGGGGTGAGTACATATTGAGTGAATTTTCTTTTTTGGGTGGGAATATCGCTTTAAAGAGATATTGATTTAGGGTTACAGGAGAAATTATTGCCATTACAGTCGTGTATAATGGGTTTTTACTACTTGGGCCTTGTTTTCTCAGTTTTCTACCATTCTACCAGTAATAATGTCATTTCAGTATTGAGATCTCGGCACTAAAATGAAGTCAGACGTGGCAGAAAACAGTCAATCAAAAATTTTAAACAAAC
>JAJHUR010140118.1:1037-16037 GCA_027495735.1 Lutjanus campechanus | reverse complement strand
CAGAACTGAGTGAAGCTGCAACGACTCATTGATTATTAGTCCAATATTAAATTAACCACCAAATAATTGATTAATTGATTAATTGAGTCATTTTTTAATTTAAAAAAAGTCCAAATTCTCTGATTTCAGCTTCTTAAATGTGAATATTTTCTGGTTTCTTTCCTCTCTGACAGGAAACTGAAGATCTTTGAGTTGTGGACAAAACGAGACATTTTCTGACATTTATGAACCAAACAACTGATTGATTAGTGGAAACATTATTGCCAGATTGATCACACGGACATGTAAGGACGTCATCTTGTTTGATCGACAGTTTTCAACATTAAGACATTTTATAGGCAAACAACAAAATGATTAATCAAGGAAATAATTGACCAAATAAATAAAATCTAAATAAACTATAAAATATTTTGAGTAAATTACAAAATGTTCTGAATAAATAAAATGTTTAAATGTTGTAAATAAATAATTAAATATTCTAAATAAAGCTGTCGTCCATCTTTTTCATCAGCGGTGGATTTAATTTGTGGATCAGCTTCATCGTTACTGATGTTTCCCTGTTGATTTATTGATCAGGACGGTCGGTCAGCAGAGTCACGGCTGCTGACTGGAACACAGACTGATGAAGGTGCGTTTGTTTTACTGTGTGTGTGTTCCTACGTGGGCTGGTGTCCGGAGCCACGATGATGATGCCGTGCTCTGTAGCAGGAAGCTGACTGCCGGCTTTAGTGATGAAGTTCTGCTCCGTACACGTCAAACCTGCAGAGACACACAGAGAGACGCCTGAGGACCGACTGACATCATCTATACAGATAAATGATCATATGTTCTAAATAAATAAAAAGGTTCTGAATAAATAACAAAATGATCTAAACAGCTGAGAAACAAATAATTTACAAAGAATAAAGTCTAAAGTCTCTGATTTCAGCTTCTTCAACATGAATATTTTCTGGTTTCTTTACTCGTCTGACAGGAAACTGAAGATCTTTGACTTGTGGACAAAACGAGACATTTGAGGACGTCTCATCAACATTTTTCAACATTTTCTGACATTTTACAGGAAAACAACTATTAATCAATTAATCTAGAAAATAATCGACCGATTAATCAACTACGAAAAATAACCGAAACGTTCCAAATATACAACAAAATGTTCTAAATCATTAAAAAGTTGTAAATAAATGATAAAATATTCTAAATAACTTACAAAATGTTCTAAATAATTAAAAGTTCAAAATAAATAAAGTGTTGGAAAAAATAAAATATTCTGAACAAATATCCAAAACAATCTTAATAACAAAATATTTTAAATAAAGAACTAAAGGTTCTAAATAAAGACGAAGCAAACAGTGAAAACATGTTAATCAGAATCTTTCAGAGGATTAAAGAACATGAACTTTACAAACGTTTACTTCTGTTTTCATACGTCCACAAACTGTTGGACGTGTCTGTCGTCTCTGTCTCCATCAGCATCGTGCTGATTATCTGATCACACACACACACACACACACACGCACACACACACACACACACACACACACACACACACACACACACACACACAGTTTCAGCCTGTTCACTCACCAGACAGCCAGTACAGGACGGGACATTTGTCCGTCTCAGCTTTGGGAGGCAGATACACTGCAAACTTCATCTTACACTTGAGCTCAGTGCTGCATGATGGGAAATACAAAGGTACATGGTCACCTCACAGCTGTGTGTGTGTGTGTGTGTGTGTGTGTGTGTGTGTGTGTGTGTGATGAGTTCAGGTCTCACCTCTCATGTTCAAAGACTTTCTGGAAGCCTCCTGCACACTTGTTGGAGGACACCTGAGTGAGAGACATCACTGATCTGCAGAGAGACATGAGGACAGACCGTGAACTCATCGTCAGCTGTACGTGATCGACGAGCGCGAGGTGAAGCACCTACCGCAATGACTCCACAGCAGAGATTTACAGTTTCTAATAAAAACAGTTTACTTTATGATGAACGGAGCAGTGTGACGGTTTCACCTCAGTGACTGTAGAAAATTAATATGGAAACAAAAAACATACAATAAGTCCAAACTTCTCCAGTGAAATGTTATTTATTTACAACATTTTGTTCTTTATTTACATTACAAGTAACCAGGCAGCTTTACAACAATAGAACAGATACAGAAATGTACGTTTTTGGAGAAACTCTAAAGCTGAAATGAGCTGAAACAGCTGATCAGATCGTCTCCAGTAACTGAGTTTAATTCCATCATAAACTCGTATCATGTTCAATTTATCACTTTTGTAACAAAACAGATTTTATGAACATGAGTTCAGAATGAAGCCAGTTACAGTTGATCTTGTTGTGAAATCTGCAGATTTGTATACTAACAGACCTGAACGCTCCAACATGGCGGGCGGGATTTATTCATATCAGGTGTCACTCAGAACTGTTAAATGTGAGATTTACTGTCACATGACTGTAACGTACACATCACACAACACCTGAAGTGCACTGTGGGAGTTTAACACATATGGATGTTTATGAAGAGAAGGGTCAGAAAGTTCATATTGTGATATGATTTATGATTAGTGGGACTGATTATCTTTGCCTCACAATTTTCATTTTCACACAAAAACATAAAATCACGATGACGTGACATTTGTTTTAAACTTTATTAAACAACTGCAGCTTCTGAGACTAAATACTGCACTTGGATTTTGATAATACTTTGATTAATTGTGTAATATTATATCAAACTAATTAATGGAATAAAAATATATGTTCCCTTTCTCTCCCACAATAAACAAGGTCAGAAACAGTTTAAATGACTTTATGAAACTTTAGAACTCAGTGGGAACAGACACAGCTTCAGTCAGCCTCTGTAAGCGTTTATTAGCTTAACTTCAGTAAACTCTGCAGTTCACGAGTTTTGGCCTTTTGTTCAAAGGAAAAAGATGCACACGAGAAATCGTGTTAATTCACACAAATTCAGCTGCTTCCACGCGGTTAAAATCCCACTAAAGATAACGTTAACGTCAGTGACAGCGTCCACGGGAAAACATGTAAAAAACGACTTTTAACGTGAACAGCGTTTTGTAAGATTAATCACCCATATGCCGAATTGTCCATCACATCTTTAAATATTCAATAAATGTATCGATATAAATTCAACCACCGCTGTTTATAGTTTACAATCAAAAGAAATATAAAATAGTCGAACTTTGAGTGGAGTTTGGTCCCACGCCATGGGGGCGTGCAGAGATTAGCAGTTAAAGTTAGCTCGCGTCAAAACGCTAGCTGCTTTTTATGAGAGTCTGCGTGAACTTAAATCAGTTTATCACTTTATAACAAAGCAGGAAATCAGATTTAAGTCATATTTCTGTGCACATACCTGAATAAAACTGAAGATTTAGTCGAGAATTATGTTTCTCTGCTTTGCTAACTTCCCCACCGGGTCAGCTCTGCACAGTCCACAGTCCAACAACGTCAAACGTGCTGACGTCACGGGAGCCGCCCCCTTGACGCTTTACGGCGGAGACGTAATGTCGTCGTTCAGACGCAAGATGGCGGTGATGTTTAACAGGAAAATATTCGAGTGACGCGTTAAATACGGTGTAAAATTAATCATGATGTTACAGCTGAGTCATCACACATTTTGAACACGATAAACACAAACTCCTCAGAACAGTTTAACATTCTTGTTGCTTTTTGTCTTGAGAACTCTTCAATAAATCTTCTTCTTTTTATAAAGCTGTGATTGGCCAATATTAGGCCAATAATATCAGCCTGCTGATGTATCAGTCAGGCTCTAAATGCAACATGCAGTACAGAAGAGTTGCAGTGGATGTAATTATTGCACAGGAAGATTTATTTGTTTAAACAAATCCAGTCAAGTCAAACTTTGTTTTTAAGACCAATATCACAAATCACAGTTCAGCTCAGGGGGCTTTACAGTCCCAACAGTGTGTGACGCCCCCTGTAGGTTAATTTAGCTCCTACAGAACCGTCCAAACTGAAGAATCTCCTCAGTTAGGACGTCAGAGACTCTGACAAAAATGTCAGCACCGCTGTTGTTGACACAGAAATATTCTGACTGACAGGCTGCTCGAACCGTATGATGATGCTTCACACGTCATGTATTAATTAATGCATTTATATTGACCGCCAAGATGATTCAGTTTAAACTTGATAGATTTGTTTTAAATCTTTATCAGATGGCAAGAAAACTTTTCAAAAAGGTGGAGTTTCCTCTCCTCCATCCAGCTCGACTGAACGCCCGTCTCTTTTTGTCCAATCAGAAGCTGGCCAGTGACAACTGAAATGAGACAGCTGTTGTCATGGATACAGACAGTCTGGTGGACATTTTAAATTCAGATACAGACATGACAGGATGAGGACTTTTGGACTTTTCAGTTTGACTAAAACCAAAATGACAGGTGTGAGACCTGCAGATCAAACAGCCGAACCTTGGTTTGACCACAAGAGGCGGTCTCAGTCCGGATCAAACTGAACCAGGGTTCAAATTAGAACAAACTTCTGGCCTCCATACTAGTTTTTAGTCATCATCATGCAGCACAGTCTCGCGAGATCGACACCATGTTTACATCCTACCGGCTACGTGCTACAGTTGATATTTCTGCTAAAAACATGGTGTAAATGGCGTCTTTTGTGGTTAATTTTTAATGTCGCGGCTCGCGGACACTTGGATTACACCACACAAGCAGGATGGAGACATTTTGTGTTTGTTTTGTGTTCTTTTTTTAACGTTTTATCCGTGGTCACCGTTCACTGCCATTGTACTGGATGAGGCTGCTACCCTGTTTCTCCTAAAACTCCAGGATTGTTTTGTGAACTGAAGATCTTCACCCATCCTCACATTGGCATAGTGGTGAGGACATACTGAGTGGCTTATTCTGAGAAAGTGGAGTATCACTTTAAGGTTTAATGCAGATGCTCATTGGGGCTTTTATTTTGAAGCTTTGAAGTGGTCCGGTGCTGGAGTTTTTATTTTGAAGGTGTGATCTGGATGCCTATGTGGCTTTTATTTTGACAGTGTGATCACGATGCGCAATGTGAAGTGGTCTGGCTGCTCAGGCTTTTATTTTGACAGCGTGAAGCAGATTTTCAGTGTAAAGTGCTCTGGACACTGGGGGTTTTATTTTGAAGGGATGATCCAGATTCTCAGTGTGTGTTATTTTCAGCTGGTTGGGTCTTTTATTTTGAAGTTGTCATTCAGGATGCTCAGTGTGTTAGTCTGAACTAATGGGTCTTTTAAGGTGTTATCTCTTCTGGTTGGGTCTTTTATTTTGAAGGGGTTAGTGTCTGCTGGTTGGGTCTTTTATTTTTAAGGTGTTATAAAGATGCTCAGTATCTGTCAGTCTCAGCTGGCTGGGTCTTTTATTTTGAAGTTGTCATTCAGGATGTTCAGTGAGTGTCAGTCTCAGCTGACTGGGTCTTTTATTCTGAAGGTGTTATACAGTCTCCTTGTTGGGTCTTTCATTTCGAAGCTGTTGGAGCTTTTATTGTGACAGCACGCAGCGGATGTTCGGTGTGTATTGATCACGGGTCATTGACAGTCTGGTGTGGACGCAGTTAAACGGGACGCAGCTTCATTTCTGCGGATTTTCTGGTTCCGCTGCAGCTGATCCGGATCCATCCTGAACACGAGAGCCCGGAACGGAACGAACAGAACCGAACAGAGCCGAACTGAGCCGAACCGAACAGAGCCCGGATACAGACAGAGAGAGAGACAGACAGAGAGACAGACAGGCTGCTTCATCTCCTCCTGCAGAGCCTCATCCTCCTCACCCGGTAAGAACACACACACACACACACACACACACACACACACACACACACACACACACACGGTCAGTCACATCACACCGTTACCGTGTGATGTGACTGACCGTGTGTGTGTGTGTGTGTGTGTGTGTGTGTGTGTGTGTGTGCCACTCCCTTCTCTCCTCTCACGGTGGCCTCACATTCACCTGCACACAAACATCACAGGTGATCGATAATATTATAGACAAACTGATCAGTACCAACACACACACACACACACACACGATAATATATTATTAAGTGTGTGTGTGTGTGTGTGTGTGTGCGCAGGTGTGTGACAGACAGGTGTGATGATGAAGGTCACACAGATGCTGAAATCTGAATATTACAGCTGATCAGTTTCACATCAGATGATTATTGGTTTGACAGATGTCATTGATTAGCACATGAAGATCGATATGTTTGTTAAATATGATTCATATTGAAGTTTATTATGACAGAACTGATATTTGCTGTGTAATATCAGTAAATATCAGTATTAATGTTTATTATTGCAAATATTATGAGATTATTTGTATTATAGAAAATATATTATAGATATATTTAATATATAATATATAATATATATAGAGAGAGCAGTGAGTAACAGACGGACAGATTTAATCCTTAATTTGACATATTTTTAATTACAATAATAATAATAATAATATTAACAATAATAATTGGTGTAAACATTTGGAAAATGTGTTTCATTTCATCACTTTCAGCTTTCAATGTATTGTTCAAGTCCTAAAATCTGTCCTGACACTAATATCTTCGTTTATATTCTTTTTATTGTATTTGTAGTTTATTTAAATGACTCCTGACTCTGTTTGTCCCTGACTTTCCCCAGTGTGGGATCACTAAAGTTTATTTTATCTTTTTAACTTATTGACTTCGTTAATTCCACTAATCGATTTGTTTTTTGGTCCATAAAATGTCAGAAACGTGTCTTGTTTTGGAGCCTGCGTCTGTGTGCTCCACCTGTGACGTTCATTTATCATTTTAATTTCTAATTCATTTATAAACTCGTCCCACACAAGAATTCACAACTGCAAACAATTTAAAAATGTGTTAAAATCCTTCAAAATGATCAAACTAACAATTCTAATGTTTGGTATCTAACACAAGCTTGTCTGGAGTTGACAGATTTTATTGAATCAGGCATGAAAAGGGTCAGCAGGACCCTGAGGACCCCGTCTCACTTCCTGGTTTAAAAAAGGAGAGAATCCTGCTCAAACTCTGGTAAACTTTCTATTTTTATACAAATTCAGTCAATAATATTTCTATCGACTCTGTCGTCCTTCTGAATCAAAGATCAATAAGAATTATGGTTTAAAAATGTGTATTTTGAACATTAAGAGACTCTGAGACACTTTAAAAACTAAAATGTCTGCTCACCAAGACGACGCTGTGACATGAAAACATGGAACATTTTGTCGAATCTGAGACGTCGAGTCTCAGTTCTCTTTAATAATTGAATACTGTGTTTATTTACTGTAATAATAATAATACTGTGTAAAATGATAAATCAGTGCTTCGCAATGTTTACGTAAAAAAAAAAGTCTTGTGTGTTCTTTGTGTTATAAATGTCAGACAGACTTTTCTGACAGGAAACCACTGTTATATAAAACAAACCAACCAAACTCCATTCATAAAATGAGTCATTTTAACTCACAGAACACAGGAGTTGTTGTTCTGCTGCTGCCTCCATCTGTTAGTTGTGTTTGTGTTGTTGTGCGACTTCTGTGAATCTGAATTAACCCTTTAAAACACTGAAGTCCCACAATAACTAACAAACTAACAGATGAAGGCAGCAGCAGACCAACAACTCCTGAGTTCTGTCAGCTAAAATGACTGTTTTTTAAAATGGAGTTTGGTTGGTTTGGAGAAAGTGATATTTGTCTTATATAACATGATTCTGTGCACTGGCTGAATATAAAAATTGTTTTCTAACAATAAAAGTGTATTTTTGTCTGTTGTTTGTTCTCAGGTGGAGATGCTGTGTGTCTGACAGGATCAGTGATGTTGGTGTGACGGACTCGAACCTGTGAGCTGGATCCAACATGGCCGCTGCGCGTGGAGCTTCATTAACAGTGTGTCTGTGTGTCCTGCTGCTGCTGCCTGCTGCCACCGGTCAGTTCAAACTTCATCTGTGACGGAGCTTTATGATTAATATCCTCCATAATCAGGTTCTTTATGACTTCTAGTGTTCATACTGAGGTTCTTCACAAATTTTAGCCTCGACAATGAGGTTCTTTTTGACTTTAAATAATATTCTGGTTCTTTAATTTTAACGTTGTCACATGCGTTCTTTTAGATTGTCACCATTGACTGAGGTTCTTTACGGTTTTTAGCATTGATATTGAGGTTCTTTATGATTGTTTTTTATCATACTTTGTGTCGATATCTGGGTTCTTTATGGTTCTTATTGTTGAGTGTTGAAATATGAAGTATTATTAAAAAGTGCTGCGTGTTTGTTCTGAACCTCCTGATGGTGAACACGTTCAAATTTAGATTTTCTTAAAAATATGAAATCTGATTGGTCGATACCAACAGTTTCATAAAAACATGTCAGGTTTTATTTTCTGAGGTTTGTTTTTCAGCAAAATGGAAGAAAGAATCAAAATAATGAGATTTATAAACACACACACCGACACACACACACACACAGCACCGACACACACACACACACACTGTCGTCAGCCTGTCGCGTCAGTTTTTGTGTTTTTGATCTGATGTATTGATAAGACAGACTCACACTCCCCCCTCTCCTCATTGTGTGTGTGTGTGTGTGTGTGTGTGTGTGTGTGTGTGTGTTTACAGTAGACTAAACACTCCTCCTGGCTCCAGCTCATTTTTTGGGGGGTGGGTTCAGTTAGATTCCTGTGAGGTGACGTTGAGTTACTGACCCACACACACACACACACACACACACACACACACTGTGGAGGAATGCAGGATGTTTAATTCGTCTCTCACCAGGACTCAGCAGCTCCTCATGAATCCTTTCAAAATAAAGTCCTCAGTTCCAGTCAGAGCTGCAGTGATTAATCAATTGATTATTTATCGATGATTGAATTAATAATAACCGATGTGAGTCATTTAAAATAAAAATGAAAAATTCTCTGATTTCAGCTTCTTAAATGTGAATATTTTCTGATTTCTTTACTTTGAACATTTCCTGATCAAACAATTATGAACCAAACAACTGATTGATTAATTGATCAATGGAGAAAATGATCGACAGATTGTTTGATAACGGCAGTACATATGTAGAGATGTTTTTCGTCTTGTTATGTGTTTCCTGTTACTTCTCTCTCTGGTGTTTTTCACAGCTGACGTTTGTTTTTGTCTCTGACAGACTCAGATTGTTCTTGTTAGATTCTGACAAAGGATCAATACGGTGTGAGAGCTGCTCCAGCCTCAGGAGAGAAGCTCCGCAGTATTCGGATTAATCGACCATATATAGATAAACGTTGCCATCCTCACCAGCCAGTCGGTTGAACTATTTATCAATACCAGTTATCAGTATCAGTTAACTGTTGCCTCTCAGGTGTGATGCAGCTTCCTGCCACTAGTCGGCGCTGTGGCCCCCGTCAGACAGCAGCTCCTCTCGCCCGGCGCGTACGCCCCGATGCCCCGCCCACTCTGGAAACTGTAGAACCTGGACTGTCTCTGTGGCTGCCATCCTGCAGCATCTTCTGATTCATTCAAACAGGAGAACATGTGACTTTTGTGCTGCTTTTAGACGTTCTAATGAAAGAACCACCAGAACCAACAGAAAGCTTCATGTTGTTTCACAATATTTCACTGTTACAAACATTTTTGACAGTTGATACAGGAGGGCTGTGTACGCTCTGTCCATGTGTCCTCTGGATGCTGCTCAGTCAGTGTCTTCGTGTCCGGGAGAGAAGCTTCCAGATTTGGTGTACTTGTCCTTTAATCGCATGATGTCACTGATTTGTGAGTGTGGTTTGTGTGTGACACACTTTACTGTTCACGCTGCTTTGTTGTCGTCCATCAAACACAAATGTGGGCTGAGCGGCTGCTGCTGTTGCCATGGCAACGTGAGACCTCAGACGTGCTGGAATATTAAAACAAAAGTGACTCAGCAGGTTTGTTCCACATTTAAAGTTTAAAAACCACCGACGTCACCAACAGGGACGAGTTGTTGTTGCAGTTAATGTTAATGTTGCAGACGTGTTTTTACAGTGTAGTCATTTATTTTCATCATTTCTGATATTTGATCAGAAACAAGAAACAAACACACAACTTTCAGTTTGTTTCAGTTTCTTAAACTCAGTGAAAAGTCCTGAGACACTAAGAGACGTGACGCTGGGACATTGGACTAATGGAGCTGTTATAACAGGACACAAGCAGCCTGAGGCTACACACACACACACACACACCACACACACACCACACACACACACACACACACACACACACACACACACACACACACACACACAGACAGTGTTGTTCTCTGAATCCACAAAATGACAAAATGCATCAATGTTCGTTTCTGTTGAGTTTTTCTTCTGAGTTTTACAGGCAGTGACGCTGTGTGTGTGTGTGTGTGTGTGTGTGTGTGTGTGTGTGTGTGTGTGTGTGTGTGTGTGGTGTGTGTGTGTGTGTGTGTGTGTGTGTGTGTGTGTGTGTGTGTCTGTCAGGAGGACATTTGAGGACGTCATCTTGGACTTTGATCAACATTTTATGAACCGAACAACTGATCTGTCTCTCTGTGTTTCTGCAGGTTTCCAGTCGGAGGACATGGAGTGTGCCTTCACTGACCACCTGCAGGAGGCGGAGCCTCACCGCGGACCAACCAATGAGGTGCGAGGAGTGGTGCGAGAAAATGGCACGATTCGCTGCAGCCGTGGCTCCCGTTGCTATGGATTGTGGGAAAAGAGACCAGATGGAGAAATTCACCCGGTCAAACAGGGTGAGACACACACACACCTGAGACATCTTTCACATTGTTTTGTATCTTGTTTTGTAGTTTTTGTCTTTTATGTCTTTTTCATCTTTTTCGTTTTGTTTTCATCTTGTCTTTTTTGTTTTTACATAATTTTTCGTCTTGTTACGTCTTTTTTGACTTTTACACACAGTCTGACCCTGCATGTCCTCGTCCGTCCTCCAGGTTGCTGGACTCACCAGCAGGAGTGTCATGGTGACCGTTGCCTGGTAACAGCGACGCCCTCTCAGATCCAGAATGGCAGCTATAGGTTCTGCTGCTGCAGCCGAGACCTCTGCAACACCAACTTCACCGAGGCCCCGCCCACCGCCGACACCCCCGCCCTGAGGCTGATGAAGACAGACGGGCGGGATGACAGACAGACAGGTGAGCCGGTCACTCCTTACTGACCAGTCACCTGTTGCTGGGCAGAAAATTTACAGGATTTCTCCTTTTTGTCTTGTTACATTTTTCATGTAATTTTTCATTGTTTGTTTGTTTGTTTCATTGTTTACGCTGTTTTTTTGTCTTTTATGTTGTTTTTGTTTTGCTACTTTTTTAAAAATGTAGTTTTTTGTCTTTTTACATGTTTTCTGTAGTTTTTCATCATTTACTCAGTTTTTTGTCTCTTATTTCATTTTTGTCTTGTTACTTTTTGTGCCTTGTTTTCCGTCTTATGCTTCATTTTCATCTTAATTTTCATTATCATGTGTTTGAGGTTGATTTTTACGTTTTTTGTCTTTTTTTGCACTTCACATATTTTTTTGTGTTTTCATGTCTTTTATGTCGTTATTCCTCTTTTATTATTTTTTATGTTGATTTTTGTCTTGTTACATTTTTTTATGATGTTTTTCATCTCATCGTGCATCTGGTTACGTTGTTTTTAGGGATGCACCGATCGACCGGGCAGAGACCGGAACCGGCCGGTTTTCAGCGTGACCGGCCCTGACTGGTGACCGGCCGGTCAGGGCCACATATCCGATTCTGTGCCCGTCATATTCGCACACATACTTTGCACGATGGTCGCGTCATGCGCGCAGCACACACTCAGACACATGCTCACATGAAGTCAGTGTCAGCGACAGACTCCAAGAACAGAATAAAGAGAAGACAGACAGTCTACACCGAGACAGAACAGCTGACGGTGTCGCCAAACAGCTGTAAACTTTGTAGCTCTTCATGCTAATGTTAGCCAGAAGCAGACTGCTGTTCACAGACTGACAGTTACAATCTCACATCCGTTTCCACCTTGTGCATCTTTTTTGTCTCTTTATGTATTTTTTGTTTTTGTCTTTTTTGTCTTTTACATTGTTTGTGTTCCGCTACGTTCTCTCCAGCACCAACCAGGATTTCAACAAACCGGGTGGTGAGAAAAAATTCAGAGTATCTTTATGGATTATATTGATGCCGAATTGACCAGAAGACTTTCGATATGTGACACCTTTAATCTTGTGTTTGTACAGTTTTGTGTTTTCACTGACGAGTCATAAATTGTTAAAAATGTCATATTTCTTAAATGGAGTTTGGTTCTGGAGCTCCAGTTTAATTCAAACTGCTAATATGCTAACTGCTAATTGTCACGACTACAGAAACAACTGCTAAAGTCTGATCAGGTTGTCTGACGATGACTCCTCCTCCTTAGTTATTGGTTTGATCAATGCTTTAATAATGTGTGTATTGATTGATGATGGCTGATCAGGTTAATTATCAGATAACTGTTTTTGCCCTTCGTGTGTGTGTTTCTGTTGCTCACTGCTGAAAGTACAGAAAACAGTAAGAAACTCATAAACTGAGTATCAGAGCAGCTTTATTGATGATGACTGAAGGATCAATACTGCAGGAAGTGACACGTTCAGGTCCGTCACACTCTGCACTGAAGAACCGACCTGAAGCAGAACAGCAGGAGGAGACACACACACACACACACACACACACACACACACACACACACGCTCCGTTTGTTTGTTTGTTTGTTTGTTTGTTTAAAGTCTGTTAGCTGCAGTAACATCAACAAACAGTTAATTCACAGAGACGAGGAGGAGGAGCGATGAAGAACAGAGACAAACTTCAAACTTCTCCTTTGTTTTCTGTTGACGTGTCTGTCACGTCTGTGACGTGATGTCACGGCGATGTTAACAATGACATCATCATCCCACAGGTCACCATCAGCCGCTGCGGCGGGAAGAGACGGCACTCATTGCCCTGGTAACCGTCGCCATAGCAGCCATTGTCATCATAGCGTTGTTCCTGGGATACCGCATGATGAAAGGTGTTCACACACACGCGCACGCACACACACACGCACACACACACACACACACACACGTCTGTCCCTCGTGGATCACAGGCTGATTTTAGGTTTGAAATGTTTGATTTCACAGCAGCTTTTCTAAAATATGTGATGGATGTTGTGATGTTTTTAGGCTTTGAAATTATAAGAGAAACCAAAGAAATCAAAGTCACCTTGCAGGTGAAATGCATTTTAATGAAGCTTCAAAGAGTTTTAAAAATGTTTTCATGGGATTTGAAAGTTGAATGAAAACTGAAATGTCTGAAAGATGTTTGAGCTGAAAATATGACTGAACAGACGAGAGTCGAAAATGCACGAAAAACAATTTTGAACATTCCCTCATTTATTTTGAACGGGGAAATTTTCCCATAAAATTTGGAATAATTCTCAAAGTATGAAAGATATGAATGAGGAAAGTGATTGCTGGCATATTTAAATTGAGCTGAATATTTATTATTTTTAATAATAATATATTTGTAGAATTCACAATCTGTGATTTTATTTCAGGGAAGAAGCAGAAACTCAGTCTGTCTGCTCTGGATGTGATGGAGGCAGGAAACACAGACGCTGCTGTCGACCTGGATAATCTGAAACTACTGGAGGTACACACACACACACACACACACACACACACAAATGGTCCATTTCCCAGAATGCATCTGGACAGAGTTTCAAAAAGTCCAAATCTAAATCTGAAATCCAATAATTTAATTAACTTCAGTCTCACTTTTAAATGTTTGATTCAAATGAGAAAACGTTAAATAAATAATATCTGCAGCAGACGTCAGTTGTTGATTTGTTGATTTTATTAAATCACCGTCCCTGCTGCATTAGCATGATGGGCTAAGCTAACGTTAATTCAAAACCAGACTTAACTAATCTGTAAATTACAACCAACTTGTAATAACTCAAACCTAATACAGGTTTATCAGAAAAGGTTTACCTCTTTAATTTAGCGTACATAACGTTAACAAAACAATCCTTAATGGAAATGAATTATCAGCTTTACGTTTGTCGGTTCACACAGCAGGAGCAAGATCCAAATAAAATGTAACAACATTACAGATAGTAACATGATTCTGAATATGACTGTAATTAATATTTAGCATCCAGTGCTAATTTCACGTCCGACAGAGTGCGAGCAACAGGATACTGACTGCAGTTCACTTTACGGCCACCGGTGTCACTAATAACAAGGATTTTCTAAAATATCACGTAAAACTACATTTAAATACAGAGTTAATATATTTAAAATAGTTCTGTCTTTGTTTTGTAGTTTATAAATCATGAAACCTGAATGTTAGAGGATCTAAAGTTGAACTCTGAGGAACTCCACCTGAGTCCGTCTGTCTCTGTCTCTAACGACCCTCTCCTCCCTCCTGGCAGCTGATTGGTCGGGGTCGTTACGGCACAGTGTTCCGCGGGAGTCTGAACGAGCGCTGCGTGGCGGTCAAACTCTTCAGCTCGGCCAACCGGCAGAACTACGCCAACGAGCGCTCCATCTACTGTCTGCCGCTGCTGAAGCAACACGACAACATCGCCCGCTTCCTGACCGCCGACGAGAGGACGACGGCGGACGGACGACCAGAGTTTCTGATCCTCATGGAGTTCTACCCACATGTAAGACACTGAACCAACCAGGGCTGCACACATGTTAGCTGGTTAATGCTAACTTTTCTGTGATGGTTCTGACAGATGACAGATCATCATGTTAGTTCAAACTGTGTGTGGTGACCTGAGCCGCCTGCAGGGGGCGCTGACCTCACACGTCACCGTGGTTACACACTTGAGCTGTCTGCAGACTCTCTGACTCCCCATTAGTCATGTTATTGTGCTGCAGGACGACGGGCGCCTTCGCTCCTACTTCCTGTCTGGAGCCACTGACCACACACACGCACGCACACACACACACACGCACACACACACACACACACACAGTTTAAGATCT
>JAJHUR010140116.1:0-13815 GCA_027495735.1 Lutjanus campechanus | reverse complement strand
AGAATGAGGCATATTGGTGGCATATTACTAATAGAGAGGATCAAGAATGTAAATGCTGACTGCTGCTCAATTAATAAGAACTAGACTTTAGGGAGGGATTTGACGTGTGCAAACACACGCGCGCACACACACACACACACACACACACACGCACACACACACACACGAGCACACAGTACAGTGGCTGTGTGATTTAGCACTTTAGAACTCATGAGAGGCAATTTCACATCTTTCAATCCCATCAAACAGCCTGCCTCAAACTTAATTACTGCTGCTACGGCTAAGACAAAGAAACCTCAGTATGATAATAACCACTGAGGAGTCACACACAAATTAGATGTGATGTGATGTGATGTGTGTGTGTGTGTGTGTGTGTGTGTTTGCTGATTTTCCTGATGAGTCCATAGCAGGTAGTTGTCCTGTGTGACCGCTTGATTTAGATGAGAGATCCATAAAGACTCTGTGTGTGTCTTGTACGTTCTTGTGAGGACCAGTTCAGTTTTACACTTTTGGGGTTATAATTATTTTGGAAGTGAGGACATTTTGTCCATTCCTTACTTCTTCAGAGAGCTGTTTGAGTGTTAAGACTTGATTTTAGGGTTAAGAGTCGAACTGCATGGACGTATTAATAAATCTATGAATCAACACTGTGTAGGGCCGGGTATTGGTACCTTTAAGGTCTCAACTGAAATAACTCGGTGCCAAGTAGTATCGAAACTTCTCCAGTCAAACGATATCTGCATCCAATCCTTTTGGTGCACAGATCCAGAAGAAAATTACTATTAATATGGGTTTGCTCACAGCTAATCACTGTAAGCATTCTCCATAAAGATGAGCCTTCGAAATAAGGCATCAAATGAAGTACTCTACAGGGATCTTCAGACTGCACTTGGCCCCAGGCTAAGAGAGCTGTTAGTCCCCGGTCAAGAGCTTTCTTAGCCTGAGGATAAGAGAGCTTTCACGCTGACACTTTCCTGCCGCATTCAAACGTGAGCTGACCTTGACTTTAGCCTGGGGCTGGCTGGCCCTGCTCTGGAGCAGGGTTAGCCCAGAGTTTGTGGGGTTATTCCCTGAAAATCAACCAAACCCAGGGATAAAAGGTACCAGTGCGAAACCGGGCAGTTTAACCGTGGCTTAATGATGTGTGTGTGAAAAGGGGCTAAGTCATCCCAAGGTTAACTCTAAGCCCATGGTTAAGGATATACAGTGTGAAAAGCCCTTATTGGTATCGGTATCAGTTTAAGGGTACTAGTATCAGTACTGGTACCATAATTTTACCAGCCCTAGAGCTGTCATACCCGAGCCACACCAGGAACACAGCCTCTGATTGGTGAACAGACTCAACCCAAGGCATCTTGGCATTGCCAGTGGGTGGCTAACAACATGCTAACACCATTAACAACTGTTTTCAGCACAGAAAAATGGATAAATAACTACAGATCACTTTTGGTGTTGCATTTATCATTATGGGTGTATTTTACCATGTCTCCAGAAAAGACGCTGCAAGTTTAGGGCTGACTTAAAAAGCGTCTGAAAGAAATACAATCGCTCTGGAGCCAACATTGTAAAGGTACAATGCTACCATTAGCATTAGCTCAAAGATAGCCTTTCCTACTCCGCTCACTTTGGGGATAACCTCCTTCACGCCTCTCGTCAAACTGCATTGACATCTGTAGGATCTTTGGTTTACTTTCTCCTAAAAGGGAGTGTCACCATGACGTTTGGCGAACTACCTGTATGTGCCAGTCTGATGATGTGTCTCTACATCCTTAAGTGTTAAATCAATGTGGACCAATTTGGATTAAAGAGAAAGACAGTTTTAAGGACTTTAGGCTACTGAGGGCATTTTTGAAAACTGGGTATAGCCTATTTTCTTCCATTCTCATTTCTTCAAAACAGTCACCTCAATTTAGCAAATGCTATGCTGTGAAACACTTAACAAGGAATGGATACCTTTTACTGTTACAGTAAAGCAGCCCAAGTAAACCCAAAAATGTCGAGGAAACCAGAAAGACACTAAAGTCAACAACTTGCTAACATTAGCTTGTGAGTGTATGACTGAGGCTGGAGGAGGGGGTCAAAATATTCTAACTGTTTAATCAATTGTATCTCTGTTGATTTATCTGGGCTAAAAGAAGAATCCCACCTCTGATTCACCCCTCATCATTTAAACACTAAAATAACACACACACACACATGCTCACACACACAGAGCCTCTTTTCTGTCAGTCATCCTTATTGGACATGGCTGAATGCTGCGTTGCCATTTAAATATAAAAGGCCTCTGAAAACCCAATGATTTATTGTTTTATCTCGCTAAAAGCTTCAAACACCCAGTCGAGATAGGCTCTACCTGAGAGCGAAGTATTTAGTCCAAATACAGTGACAGCAGCAATTTAACATTGCTTCAGTGGAGTATATCACTTGGGGAATAATTTGAAATTTTTGGCATGCACATTCCTATGGAAGCTTGTGAACACTCAGCCATTAATTACGACTGTCTAAGTTACTCCAAGCGATCATTTGCTTGCATTTCTCTGGAGATTTGCCCACTAAATCATGAGCTAAAGGAGGATGACATAAAACACTGAAGCAAGAAGCTGCAGCATCCAGACACCAACAACGACTGGTCTTTAAGTCGATATTTGATGCTACTGTTTCTCCCAGTGGGGCAGTAATTGTGCCCAGGATTGGAAGGGTTACTTTAAAAACATATTCCCATACAATTACTAATTACCTGTTAAAAAATGAAGTCAGTAACCTTAAGTATCTCAATACAAAAGTAATGTACTTTCAGGTACTTCTGAACTAGGTTAGTATCAAATATGATGAAATTGTTTAGCCTAATATAATTTTTTATGTTAAAAATGTTTGGTTCATTAAGTGTGTGTCCACGTATTTCTTCCCCTGTCCTGTGTGCATGCAAGTTTAAATTAATAGTGGTAATTATGCACATTCAAATGTACTTTTTTAAAGTATAATATTCACATTTCACACTTAAATTTCAAGTAAATCATCATAAAGTAAAGGTGTTTTTACCCACACACACACCATCCTGGTCACAAGCATCGCCACCTACTGTTCCAAAATATTTTTCAGTAGTTGTACTGTAGTAGTATTGACAGATTAGCTAGCTAACTGGAGTTCTAACGTTAGCAGTTGAGTTGTGTAGATAATGTTAGCAACTGGACTGTGTAGCAAACATCAGTGGTTGGTCTGTGTAGCTAATGTTTAAGTTTGTTCTGTGTGTTAGTGTTTGATGTGTGTAGCTACCGTTTGCAGTTGGTCTGTGTAGCTACTGTAATGTTAGTGTTTGGTCAGTGTCGCTAATATTAGCGGTTGCCCTGTGTAGCTAACATTAGCGCTTGTTCTGTTTCCCCACCATGAGTGCTTGGTCTGCGTCGTGTAATGTAGTGACGTGTCTTACCTGTAAATGTGTCTGTGTCAGACCACAGTGGTGTACTGAGACTCATTAGGTGTTGTAATGTGTGCACACTGCGCATGGAAGTAATTAATTCTTCATTTTAAAATGCATTTTAAAATTGTAATCCTGCTAATAACCCCCATTTTTACTGGATGTATCTGTAATTTGATTACATCTTTATCTGTAACAGTAATTGAATAAAGTTACCTTTTTTTGAATCCTAAATACATAATCCTGTTAGGTGTAATTTGTTACTCCCCAAGCTTGATTATGCCTTCATACATATTGATTTGGTGCAACATTGTGACTTAGCAAAGAGTCTAACAATGTCTCTTTGTTTGAAGAAAATATCACCTTATAGAGACCAAACAATTACTAACTATAGGCAGGAGGAATAATGAGATATGACGTGAGTATTTTCATGATCACACCAAAGATTAAAACTTCCGCTGTGAACTTGTTAAAGTTAAATTAAAATCTATTATCTCTCAACGATGAACTCACAGCAGGTGCAGGAGGATTAAAGGATATGCTCACACACTGAGGCTGTTATCAAGAGATTACTGTGATATTACCTTAGCAACAATACAACACATCAGTTATGTACTGTATGAAATAGGATCACATTGTTTCCGCCCTCTGATATCTGTTTTTCTTGAATGTTGTATCAAATGAGAGAGGAACTGTCGAGCGAAGTTGGTATCAAGCTCTCTGCTCTGTTGTTTCTTTATCTGGGTTACAGTTAATTGCTCTGATAACTTATGAAATTATTAACTCCAGGCACACCAGCCACTGCTGACCTTGATCATATTCTCAGTAACACCGAGAAGGAGAGAGGGGGGGGGGGCCCCTTCCTGTCTTCTGCGCAATCAGTGATAATTTCACACAAACTTCAGAGCCTATCATAACAACAAAACAGACCTACTTAACCAATTCCCCTGGAGCACATGTCAACTTTATTTTTCAACGGTGGAGATAATCATGTGGGTCTACTTCTTAAGACCTTACACAACTCAGAAAGTAGAATTTCATAAAGACTGACTTGGAAAATGAACACAGTGTGGCTATTTTTGTCCTCCAATAAATGCACACATTACTGTCAGAGTGGTAGGTTGCAGGGAAATTTCCACTCAAAGTACCTTGCACTCAAAGTCTCAGGAACTACTTTTTAAAGAAATAAATGGTTCCTTCCGCCTTATGTTGTCAGTGATACTGACCAGAATCACTGGACTGGATATTGGTGGGGGGAAAAAGTATAATCTGATAGAATCCATTTGCGTAAACTATGATGCAAATGCTTTGGTAAACTTTGCACAAGATGCCATAAAGACAGATGTCAGGACATCTGTCACAGAACAGCAGCATGTGTAGCAGCCAGAATGTGAATGAGACCTGTGATGTGTTTAAGGACCTGCTTCAGTGAAAATCACATTTTTAACCTCGTTAACATGTCCATGTGGTGTTTTTCATGTGTTACAAGACATATCAGGAGCGAAATAAGTGGCAAACGCCATGTCGAAGCATTTGTTGCTTTGAAACTGCAATGAGGAAGGGCAGCCACAACAAAGGATTCAGTCAGGCTGGGTATATGACATCATAAACCGAAGGAACCAATCCTGTTAATCAAGGGGGTGGTGCTTTACATATAAATCATGAGCGGCGATGCCCAGTCCACAGGAGAAGCTGGATGTAGCTAGTTACTGTGACTAGCTAGCAAAACAGAGGAGACACGAGGTGCAGCTACTTTGGGGTTGAGGTTGGGATCGGCGGAGTGGTGGGGGTGTGTGGAGAGGGTGGGGACTATTTGCATGTTCATGAATCTTGAATACTACATGAATGCAAGGTGTAGAGCTATATGCAAGCAAGATTAACAACGTATTTCAACCTACTGCATTTTGCACAAAAAAAAAAAAACATGAGACAATTTACTACTGGCAGAGCATTTTATATTGTTTAAGAGAGAGAAAAGGGCGGCATGGGATTATTATGCGTATCATCAGATACTCCAGTTTGCTGTATTGAGATCGGCATCAGACATGAAGACGCAGTCTTGAGCCATCTCAAGTTCCAGTAATTTAATTTAGACCCTGGTCCCCATAATGGACACACACTGTGTTCCTCCAAAAGTTCATTTTCCCTGGGGAAAGCTCCTGCAGTGGAAATGCATCTGAGAATGGCTGCTGAATTTGTTGGAAAAAAAAGATACTAAGCACCATAAAAATAGCCAAAGAAACTGAACTACATGAAATGCAATCATTTCCCTTTTTTTAAGGGTGACTTTGCAACATGAAAAATTACTTCTTCTCTGACTCTGGTCCATGAGAGGATACATGTTGAAAAGTACACGTGTTCTCTTTCCGCAGTTAATAATCTAGTTAGTAATCTAGTATTATTAGATATGCCACGTCTGGTTGCACGTACACGGGAAATAAACCTCAGTCTCTTGTATGAAAGTCCTGTGTTTGACTCATCCATCTAACTCAACCTCCTCTTAATGTGGACTTTGTTACTATTTATGCTACCTTCATCCTTTGCTTCACTGATTATCGCCCCTGCTGGTTCTACAACTTCTGACATACACACTTTTCACACATAGATGAGGCTAAATGTGACACCGACACAGTACCTTCTATATTATAAACTTTGGCGTGATACTGGGCTGAACCATAAGGTCTAACAAACATGTCGAGTTCATTTCCTTCTCATAAAACATTTTGCAATAACATTTTTAATTATTTTTTTTTATCATGCATTGTTTACATCCATGTTCTCGCCCTCCTCTTTGCTGCCTCTGCTGATGCATTGCTATGTTTGCTATCAAAGCGATGCTACCATCATGCATTGCTATCACCACCAACTTTTATTAAGCAGAAAAGACTGAAACTGGCGGCTGGAACGTTTATTGTGTAGTCTGTGTGCTTGCGCATGTATACAATACAAAGAAACGAGGGTCAGCTGATTAAAAACGCAGCTTCAAAGCACTACTAGCTGCCAAAAACTCTACAGGGGAACCTTTAAGTTATCTACAGGAAGGGAGTTGGAACATAAAGACTTGATTAATAAAGAAGATTTTTACAGATGTCTGTTAACCAATCCTTTGAAACATACTCAGTTTTTTGAGTGATTTTAAAAAAGGATCTGGAAATTTAATAACTGGAGAGGTGAAGAGAGGAGAGACAGACTGACTCAGACAGTTTGTTTAACATCTACTTTTTGTAATTTAATCTAGTATCAACACCAGACTATCCATGTATAAACTTTTATCTGTTATCTTTCATATATCCATTATTTTATATAGATTCAATATCTATTATAGAGGACAAATTTTGTAGTCTGTCTATAAAAACTGCATCAGAATATGGCCGATCATAGATTTTGTTCTGGTACTGTTTCACCATCCCTGTCCTGTCTAGTTTTTATAGTCCAGTAATAGTAAAAGCTGGAGATTGTGATGTGCTTGAATCAGCTGTGTGGGTTTATGACTCACCTTCAAGGTGTTCTCTGAGGTGTTGAGCGACGCCTGGAGCTTGTGGGACTTCTCCCGGTTCTCCCGAGCTTCATCTGTTACCCTGGCCAGCTCGGCCCTCAGTTTTCCCAGGGTTTTCTGCAGCGCCGCCTCCTGAGTCTGAAATTCCCGCCGCAGCTCGGCCTCGGTGCGTTTCCACGCCAAGAGGTTGTCGGCGGTCAGCTGCTGAGTCCTCTTCATGGCCTCCAGCTCGCGTTCGTAAAAGGCCTGAGCCTGCAGACAGGCGGACAGACAGACCAGTGTGTCAGTCACTTAACTCAAACAGATTACTGGAAGCCTCCAGCGTGGACACTGCACTCTCTTTTACTTCTTTACAAACTTTTTAATTTCCCTCTTTTTTCCTTCTAAAAATTGAGGTTGTAATTGGAAAACATTTGGACAGTTTGAAAAGCTTTCTCATCAAAATGCAATCTCATTTTAAAATAATCAACGCAAGTAAAGGTTGAAGCCAAAATGACTTGGCTGACAGCGTTCACTGTCAGTGAGGATGCTTCTTTATTGAAGTTAATAGCTTTCTAAATGCAGCACTTAAATTGTGCCATTCTGTGCTTTCTCTGTACACAAATTGCAGATCACAGACTTCACTTTCAGCAAGGTCAACACAATAATACCAACAAATATTAATTTTCATTCTTTTTTAACCAGAAACACTCTGGAGTGTTTCTTTATTGTAATGTTTAAATAATTCAAATAATTTTTCAGTCTCATTTTAATAGTGATGCCTCTATATGACCTGCAGAAGTTATTCTTAATGTCTGTCACCAGGTTGGATTCTCCTTCAAATCAGCTTCAAAGGACCTGTGTTTACATTTCCCTAGTCAAAGGTACAGCGAGGAGCATGTTAGTCATTTTATTTAGACAAAAGTGTCCTATTTTGTGGTTATGTTGGAGGAAACACTACTGCTTTTGTTGGCAGGAGCTTCCAAAATCAACACAATATGAAAGTTCCTTCTAGTAGCTTAAATATTTGTTGTGCTACAAAAAGAAATGTTTTAAACATGGATTACTATTTAAATGAGATCTGAATAATATCAAACTTCAGATTTTTTTAATTCAACAACAGATGACAACAGACCTCAGAGGAATTTCAGTGACTTTTTTCAGGTTACATTTATTCATAAACAGATGCACAGTTGCTGAAGTTCATCATCTGATACTGTAAAAGACTCCACCACCATGCATTTATTAAGTTTATACATATTTACTTCACAAAATATACCTACTGATACTCTAAAACAGTGCAAAATAAAACACCAACCAGGCTGTTTGCAGTGTGTGCAAGCAGCAAATGGCATCTGCAGTGGCACCATTACTGTACCTTGCTGAGTTTGGCCTCGTACTCCTCCACCAGTCTCTTCTTGTCCTGTTTGAGCTCCTCCACCCGCTCCGTCAGAGAATCCACCTGTAACACGTCAGCTCACGTTTGAAGTGATCCAAAAAAATCAGAAGACTGTCCTAAGCTGGGCTAAGACTGAGGAGAAACTTCACACATGTTCGTCTCTCTAATCTCAAATATACACACACTACGAGATAAAATAATGGTGCATCACACACTACAGGAAATTAAGATTATGTGACAGAGAAAGCACAATCTCACATGATCTCAGGGGGAAGCAGATGTAAACAAAATGGAGATTGAAGTGGTGCAACAGCTTGCTGTAGTAATGCTTTGCAGTGAGAAAGAAAAACAAAGGCAGAAGGCGAAACGAGTCTGGACGAGAAAATGTTTGGAGAGAAGAGGTAAACACGGGGGCGTTGTCTATTCTTCAGCGCAAATTGGAGATGAGATTTTAACTGTCAATTTTAATGTCTGCCAACAGTAGACCTGGTGGTGCCATCTAACAATAGCCCCAAGGACCAGAATGTTTATCATTGTTTGGCAACACCATCAGCTGCTCCGGGACTTGTAGACTCTCATTGCCTATTGCGCTCCCACTCATAAAGTAGTGACATAATCATAATCATCCACATTATCAAACATGTTTGAAAATTATTGGGACGGTCCTGATGAGTCTGCAAGCCGATCAGGACGTTTAAGACTGGATCTGTAAACTAGAGGACAGGACAGGAAAAAAAAAACAACCGGAGCAGGAGTGGGAGTCATAATAATAATAACAGGTCTGTTTTGCAGGTACTTGACTGTGGATTGACGGGAACGGGATGGGACAGTAACATTTCTTCCAGGATTGGGACGGGACAGCAGTGTTTTTGTGGGAGTGGGAGAGTGAAAATCCACTCCTGTGTCATGGTGTACTGTAAACCCCTCACATTATCAGATAATCTGGGTTGAACATCGGCTGTGACGGAGGTCCCGGCCCAAATTTCTCCTCCAGTTGTCGGGGTGAGTGAAACTGATGTAAATTGGCCCAAAACTCCTGTAGTCTGAGACCAGCTTTAGTAATTTGGTTTAAACATATGTATTGTTTCTTCACGCCCCATCGGTTTAATGGCAGGGATGTTTGAGCAGCTGGGCTCTAGAGTTGATGTAGCAGGTTAACTCGCTGGCTTGTGCACAAACAGTTAATAACATAATAATCACTGCCGCTGTCCCACTTTCTCCCTGTAGTTATTTAGTTTGTTGCTTTGGCTTTCAAGAGCTGCTCTACTTTTGCAGTTGTTGGTGTGTTACCTCAGCTTTATGGAGCTGTCCCAGTTTCTCCTGGTCTTTACTGTAGTTTGCGTTCTGACTCTGGTGGCTGCGCAGGAGCTCCTGGATCTCCTGTCTGTGCTGGGCCTTCAGTTCCTCCAGAGCGGCCCTCTTCTCCTGCTCGAACTGGGTCTGGGCCTGGCTGAAAGTACGCAGCTTCTCCTCGAAGGACCGTCGCATCTCCTCCACCTCCCTCGACATGGACACCACGCGCTGCGTGTGCTGCCAAGGAACACAGGAATGAAAGACTGAGCTGACAGGAGGATTGATTTATGGGTTTGTAGGTTTCTTACACCATGAGTAAACTTTTAAAAAAGCCTGAAGACAGCTGGTGATGACTGGAATTTGACCTTCTGCTGGCTCTAAATTAGCACAAACCAGCAAACACACCAACAGTAACCCACCTTCAGAACAGTGGGCACTCTATGGCTGGGCTGCAGTAACAAAGATTAATTTGATCTAAGAATAATTTTAATCAGAGTTTAGTAAAACTAAGTTTAAAATGACTGAATCTAGAATTAAGCAGAGCTCTGTTGCACTATTAAAAACTAATCTCAGTTTAGCAAATCCCTCGATGTAAATCAAAATTAAATAGAGTATAATGAGTGTGGAGATGCTTGCTTGCACAAATTCAAATGAAAATAAATGAATAAATAAGAGCTAGTGAGTATAAAAGTGGGGGGAAACAATCAATTTTCAGCTGCTCTAATTCCTTAACAAAATGTTGCATTGTTTGCTAGCTACGTTAAAAGTTAACAAAACATTACATTGTTTGTTAGCTGGCTAAAAACTTAACATAACATTACATCATTGGAGGACTAGCTAAAATGCTGATAAAACATTACATTGTTTGCTAGCTATGTAAAAAGTTAACAAAACGTTACATTGTTTGCTAGCAAGCTGAAACGTTAACAAAACTTTATGTTGGTTGCTAACTAGCTAAAAAGTTAACCAAACATCACATTGGGTGCTAGCTAGCTAAAAAGTTAACAAAATTTTACATTGTTTGTAAGCTAGTTAAAACCTTAACAGAACATTACATTGTTGGATAGGCAGCTAAAAAGTTAACAAAACATCATATTGGTTGCTAGCTAGTTCAAAGTTTAAAATTTTGGTGCAACAGAATTAAATTTATATCAAAGTAGAGTAAAAACTAAACTGAGGTTTAAAGAGAGGTGTAGATTTAACTTCTGTTCATTTTAAGCTAGTTTAAAAGTTCGGTGCAACATAATTTAAATTTAAGCCATGATTTGATCAGATTTTAAAATGAACCCTTGCTGCTGAAACACAGCCTATAAGTCAACGTCCAAATATAACACAAAAAAATCATATAGCGCTGATGCAGCATTTTGTTATCATGAGGTTGCTTCAGTCATCCTGGTATATGTTGCTTCTGATATTTAACACCAGTTACTTGAAGGGTGATATCTAAATTCGCTCATGGAGTCGGGGAGGCAAATGACAAACATCTCTTCAGAACAGATTTACATGTACAGATTCATTTAATTTGGCTGCAGTCTAAAATTAGCATTTCATTTAGTAAGGCAGCAGATAATTACACAATCAGCGACTCGCACTAACGACTGGGTGCAATTTGTACCTGAACACAAGCTCAAACGGTTCATTTGAGTGGTGAATTGTGTGCAACACAGAGCTCGAAATCAGCTCTGCAATCAAATAATGGGAGAATTTTTCTGATACTGAACTTTAATGAAGTTAAAGACATACAAGCCGAACTTGGAGGGAACTCAAAGTGATTGACAAGTACTGGTAAATACTCTCTGGTTTTTATCCAGATATAATAAGAAATATTGAGTGAAAATGGGACTTAAAGAAGCCCCGATTTTACTACTGCTTCTGTACAATAAGCCAGATATCCAGACAAAGACACAGTGGAGATGCTGATGGACAAGAGAGACTCTCCAGCCTCACAACAGGGAACAGAAACAGACATTAGTACTGATTACCTACAGCTGTGACTGCAGCATCATGCTGGGCACAGATGCCTCTTACAACACACACACACACACACCACATCAATCCTCTGTCTACCTGAGCCTCAGTGCAAAGCTGCATGTCCTCCACCCTCTGACGGTAGCTCTCGAACTCGGCCAGCGCCTGCCTCTTCATCCTCTCGTGGAGCTCCATGGACTCCTCCAGAGACTGGATCCGCCTCTTCAGGTCCATCTCATCGCTGATCTTACTCTTGTACTGCAGCGAGCATGAAGGGCTCAGTTAGGCATATATACTGTATAACAGAAAGACTCTGTGCCTCTGCACTGACACACGTAAATTTTGCTAAATGAAATGCAGCAGTTTATCCTTAAACTTCCCATCCAGACAAAATACTTTGTTTCACACAGTTTTCCCGCAAAATATGAAATGTGAAGAACACCTTTCTCATGACAAACTTTTCACTGATACAAGTCAACAAGAGGGGATCTGTAAAAATGTAAAAAAAATAAACTTTATTGATATCTATGAAAATTTGCATGTATTTGCCACTAACTAAGTTAAAGTGACAAAATGGGCAGAGCATGCAAATTCATTCAAGGCACAACAGTTCCTCCAGGCAGACTTTGGGGACACGTATCGCATGTAAATGTCTGTGTATATATGTTTAGCTGTTCAGTGTTAGTCACACTGCTTATAAGGAGCAATGACATATAGATCTAAATAATTCATATTCAGTTGATTAAATATTGATGAGTTCGTTTTGAGCGTGCTCTCAGCTCGCTGGCTCTCCGGTGCATCAGCTGCCATGTGATAGTGTTATGGTTTGGTGTACAGCAGCTGTACAAGACTGTAACACATACAGTGATGCTGTCTCATCTTGACCGACTGACCTGAACGTGACTCTTGCTGACCGTAGTGAGTCCGCTTCTAAAGAGTCTCTTTGACTTTTAATCTGGTCTTAAAGGGACGGTTCACCCAAGATCAAAAAAAAATATTTGTTTCCTTTAACCTGTAGTTCTGTTTATCCATCTAGATTGTTTGGGCGCGAGCTTTAGAGATATGTGCCATAGAGATCTCCGTCTTCTCTCGAGTATGATGGAACAAGCTGGCACTCTTGTTAGTCTAATGGAAGCCCCTATATGTCCTATATGAAACCCAACAATGTTTATGATTAAAATGTCCTCTATAGGCTCAGCAGATGAGATTACACTTGATTGCTCAGAGTTGCATGTTGGGCAATTTGAATAATTGCTAAAAACTAGAAATGGTTATCATTTTGTCCACGTGGAGCTAAAGATTGAGAAAAGAAACATACAGGAAGAGAAAAAGAGCACAGGATGGTATCTCACTGTTATGAAATTGTATATTAGTTAAGTTAATTGTCATCAATGTAAAGTTAACTACCTGATACGATTTTCATTAGCAAATTTGTGCATTTGCTTATAGTTGGTTCACCAACATGAATAGAGTTTTGAACTAATAGGTTTTTGTTTGCTTCTTTTTTTTTTACTATTAGTTTTTTTTTTTATCATTATATGCAAGTCACATGTCACATTATGCAAGCACAGTAGCATAATAGAAACAATATACCATTAAAAAACATCTGAAGTAAGGCTTTTTCCCTCACATACAGTATGGTGTTTAATTGGTTTAAATTGTTTTTCAGTTGTTTACATGTTATTGTTATCAATAAAGTTGAAAAAAAAGGGTTCAAAAACAGTTAAATAAAAACATATATGTGCTATTATTCTTTCCCCGATTGTCTGAATATTATCATGTTGTTTAAAAAAAAAACTGTAAAAATCATTTGTGATCATTTTTGAGCTTCTTCTTTGTTTGACCCGATAATGAGCCAGTTATACTAATTAAACACACTGCCCGACATGCAACCATGTTGAATTTCATCAACTAAGCCTCTAGATCAGTGTTTCCCCTGTCTCTTATACACATCTAGATGTGTATAAGAGACAGGTATAGGCTTGTATGAAATAATCCCTGTTTAATAATAATCCAGTTTTTTAATTTAACATCTACTAATTGATGAGAAGGAACAGATGGGATCGTCTAGCGTTTAAAAAAGCAAACAAAATTGCAATAAATCATAATATCAAAATGCAATAAAGGAGGGGGTCTAAAAGTCAGAATCAAGTTTATTAAAAGAAGAAAAGTACATTATTTCAACAAAAGATTATAGGTCAGCAAAACATTGATTAGTTTATATATATATATATATATATATATATATATATATATATATATATA
>JAJHUR010140114.1:1276-22572 GCA_027495735.1 Lutjanus campechanus | reverse complement strand
TACATTGCGTCAATGCAAAAATATTAGGTGTGACAGATTACTTCAATTTTTTTAAGTTAAGCCAATGTTTTATTTTTTTCAGTGTACTGGCTCAGGTAGATCACTGCTTATACACAAACAATATCTTCTTTAGAGGTAATGGTTATTTTAATTATTACATTTATTAAATTTAATTGTTTAAAATCCAGTTCTCTTCTCTGTCTTCTCTCCACAGCTCTACAAATAAAATCTGCTAAAAAAGACAGGTTCTGTCCCTGAAACACGGCTCAAATTTCTTATAATCGTCCAGCCAGAAGAACTCATCAGAAATGAAGGACGTTTTACTAGAAAGTGCAGCCCTGAAATCATCATATAATGAGCAGTAGAACATGAAATGGACTTCATCCTCAATCTCACCTCAATCAGATAACAAAGTCTTTTATCCTCTGGGAGACCAGGAACGTAACTTTGCGCACTGATATGAATTTTGGCTAAAAATGTTTCATATAAAGCTGTGAACTGTGGTCATTATTCAGCAGACTATTCATTCATAAATTAGTTTATGAACATATTAGTAGTTTGTACCAAATATCGATAGGCCATCTTTTCTCATACATCAGGGACAATTTGCACTGAGCATCATTAATATTGCACTGTATCCTGATTGTAAAAAAAAAAGGCTTTTACAGTTACAGATCTTCCTTGTCAGTTCAGAAGTCTGTTCCAAAGTTGAATCATCTCACATTTATGTCTGAGGTTTGAAACTTCCCTGGCCAAAACTGATGTAAGGTTATGAGCTCCCAAAAATGATTAGATTACTCTGTAATGGGCTGTGTTACAATTTACGAGTGCACATAAACTCCCAAATGCCAGTAGCATAATCTGACACAAGACTTACACAGATGTGAGGATAAGGACATTAGATCCTTAGATTATAGTTTACATTTGCTGATCCCTGCGATTTACCTGCTTCGTTGTTTCATACGGTGATAATGAACAGAGAAAACAAATCACATCCTCTCATTCAGTGTTCTGTAAAAAGCAAATGTTTGGCATTTTTGCCTTTATAAATCACTTTAATGATGCATCTCTTATCAAAACTGGTTAATGGACCGACCAGTGGGATTCTGCACCAATCTCCTTTACAAAATGCCTACACGCAATCATCTCGGACACTGTATGAACATTCCTGCAGTCATCATTGTGAGAGAGAGTGCTGAATTTCCTCCAGCAAAGTAAATCTGACACAGTGAGGATAAGCAGGAAAGCAGGAGAATGATAGGAATGTGGGAATACATGCATTCATGCATTTACAGGCATGGGGTTAATTAACTGCACAGACACATCTACGTACAGTACACTGAGTGTTTTGCTGTGTGGTAACTGCATACAAGCTTTGAAATGCACACACACTCTCACAGGGACGGTGAATGTATTCCATTAATGGGTGCTGTAGGTACCAGAACTCTGGCTGTGCTCCGTCTCTAATGGCCTCGGCCCTGCAGCCCTGCGGTGATCCAACCAACGCAACTGACTGTCACACTGGCAGAAGAGAGAGAGAGTGTGTGTGTGTTTACGTGTGTGTAATTGTGTATGCACCTTGCTAGTGCGGCCCCCCTGTAGGACTTGTCTCTTGCCTATTTATTCACCTGCTGATGTCACTGCATTTGCCACCAATGGTTACACAGCAAGGGGTCAAATACAGGATTATAACCTAGACAACCACAACCTGTAGTGTAAGACTGGATTGCACCAACAAAGATTAATTTAGTTTAAGATTATGTCTAGTCAGAGCTTGTTGCACAATTAAAAATTAATCACAGTTTGTAAATCTAAGTTTATTGATGTAAATCAGACTTATATATGGGGGTGTTTCAAGTGTTTGTATTTCTTTTTAGATTATTTTTTGACTTTTCAGCATTTATTGATAGAACAGCTTAAGATAGACAGGAAACGAGGTTGAGAGAGCAGGGAAGACATGCAGCAAAGGGACACAGGTAGCACTTGAACCCATTTTAAAAGTATTAGTTAGTATAGTAGTATTTGTTTAAATTTAAACACTCAATCACAGGTTAAATTGGAGCTTAAAGTTTTGGTGCAAAAGAATTATATTTAATCTAGGTTTCGAGTTAAAACTAAACTGAAGTTTAAAAGGAGGTTTAAATTGAATCTTTCTTCATTTAAGTTAGTTTGGTGCGACATAATTCAAAGTTAATTCATGATTTAATCAGGTTTACAAATTGATCTTTGTTAGTGCAACTCAACTTAAATTATAAGTACTAGCAAAAATGCTAAATTGAAAAGAACTGCTGCTACTGCTAATACTGTTATCACTTATATTTGTCACCACAAAGAATGAGGTAATTCTGTTTTCAAGTCTCTTCTCTCCTCGCTGAATTATTAT
Source organism: Lutjanus campechanus (assembly GCA_027495735.1). Lineage (NCBI taxonomy): Eukaryota > Metazoa > Chordata > Actinopteri > Lutjaniformes > Lutjanidae > Lutjanus > Lutjanus campechanus. Next base: position 20,189 of record JAJHUR010140114.1, on the reverse strand, counting down.
TCATATTCAAGAGTGTTTCCTCATTAGCTGTGGCCATCACATTGCAGACAGAGGTCAGGGTCCCTGCAGTATCATGTCGGGCCACAGGACCTTTGCTCCCCTGTATGCAGTCAGGTCAGAGCTGTGTGACAGCTGTGGGGCCCTCCTGCTCTCTTGCTGGCAGCGGCTGCTGCCTCTGGCCCTCCTCCAGATGAGCCACATTTAACCCAAACTGGCCCTAACTGGAAAAATTAGCATTGCTGTTATAATGACATGTAATGTTTGACTTTGGGGATATACATACGCTAAATGACAAACTTGGAATTTCATCTGTGCTCTGTACAAATCTGTTTTCATTCAACTGTCAAATTATCTTTTTAAATTATTTAAAAAGATAATTTCCATCAGCTGGAAACTCAAATAAACAGGCTTTAACAGCTGTATTGTTTAGCCAGAATAAAAAGTGACAAGTAAATGGAGTAAGTCTGTCATGCATTGATTATCATTGGACAAGTGGTTATTGTAATGTGGTCTCAGCTAATGCCACATTTCTTGCCAGCTTAAGATGACAACACAGAAACTCATTTGGCAGTGTTACAGTGTTTCAACTAATGGCCACATAAACACTGGGTAAAACTTCAGAATATTATGCTGTGCAACAAGATTATTCATTTTCTTTGGCTGGTTATATTCAACTACATTATTTCTTATTTGATAAATGTACTGTGAGTTGTGTTGATTGTATCACTTCTGTCCTGTCAGTAGGGCTGTCGCGGTACAGAATTGGCTTCTTTTTTTTTTGTTATTTGCTTCACAAGTATGCAGTGTTAGTGCCATTCTTCTGTTTTTGGAAATTACTGCAAATAAATGAAGTAAATCTCTACAACATGGCATTATTACTTAAGATAAATGAAGTAATTTGTTGCAGTAACAATACTAATCTTACCTCACTACACTGGTCTGAGCAAGCTAGATGCTGGTTGCTCGTCATAATTAAACAACCATGCAAATTAAATTGTATACGCACTGGCAGAGCATAAACGACCGGCTTCCATATAACAACAAAGCTACATGAAATAAAAGTTACCAGCATCGGACGTCTCTATTTAGTTGGCTTCAGATGAGGCTTAACGTTTGCACAGTTTCTCTTTACCATCCCCCAAGATTTCAACATTACAAAAATTAGCATGCAACACTGAGTTCAACAGGCTAACCTATGAAACAAACACTCAAGCAACATAAAACATGGCAAAACCTACAGCTTTTGAGTTTGACGGGTCACAAATCTTTTAGCTTGATCCATTACTGGCCCTAGTAATGAATTTTTCAATCATTCATTTAAATGCATAATATATAAATTGTGGGGGCTCTCTCACATTAAAACAATAACAACAGATGTAGTTTGATGATGCCATGAAATGAAGTGGGATCATAGGAGCCGTTTTCTTCACTGTTAAACAACCACCATAGCTGATGAAACTCTGACATGACTCAGGCAGAAACCAGGTTTATTGAGGAGGTAAAAGGCTATAACGATTCACGTTCATAGATTTCCTTCCTCACTTTCTGATCTACCCGACATATCTCATGTTTTCGCAGAAGTTACAGGAATTGACAACTAGCTAGCAACTGCCAGCAGGAAACGCATCGTTACCTAAAATAAATTACATATTCATCTGTGTTTGAACTTGCTGGAAACATGTGGGACAGTACACAACTCAACATAGATAGCATGTCTAGTGTTTTAATGTGAAAATGTTACATACCATAGCTTTAACCCACAATGAAGTTTTAAACAAGAGGGGGGAAAAACATGAACCTAGCAGTTTAGTGGATGCTTGCCATCCCCTGCGATTTACTTGTCAGCTGGTCTGGTTTTTCAGAATTGCAGTTATTGTGACAGAGCTACTTGTCTGCCCCCCATACTGCACAAATTCTGATTCAAAACATTAGCAATCTGATTTTAAAAAATGGACAAAATCTAAATTTAGTGTTGCTTGTGGCTCCGATGAAGAATAAGCAATGAGGTAAATGTAAATGTATTTCAAGTGACCTGATCTGTGACTACGTGTGGCACAGTAATGGATCCCACTATTATACATAGACAACATCATCCTAGAGGAAGGTCGCCATTGTTGGAGGTGTAAAAGTGGTGCTTTCAGCAGGCCATATTTGTCAGCTCTGGTGAGAACACCGCTGTCATCCAACACTCTCACACACACTGTACCACACCTCAGATGCATGGCAAAACATATGACAGGATTTTTGCTTCATCTACCTCACAGATTACACTCTGAGTCAAAGACAGACCCCCGCTGAGACAGAGACAGGAAACAGAGGGAGGAAAGACTTGTGACTGTGCGTTGTGCGGGTGTTTGCACGTGTGTTTGTTCTCTGAAAGACACCTTGAAGGAGGGAAGGAGACCGCTGAGGCTTTACTTCTCAAAACTCTCATTTAGTCTGTCTCTTCTTTGTCTTCCCTCTCTTCTGTCGCAAAGCACCAATCTCTCCATCACATCCCAGTGTGACTCAGCACCCCACTGATCAAACACCGTCTAGTCCTTCCTCTCCTCCATTTCCATCTCCCTTCTCCTTCCCTTTTCTCTCTGACAGACAGTCGAACGCAGCCACACACAAACAGCTCCCTAAAATGCCCCCCTGAGGGACCAACCCCGTATTCTTAAAAAGTAAGAAGCGCCCTCCAGGAGAAGGCTTTACAGAAAGAGTAGTGAATAACTAGCAAGGGAGAAAATAACAAGATAAGATCACAAACACAACTCTCTCTATCTTCTTTTTCCCCTACTTTCCTCAAGCACCAGTGCACAGCTTGCAGCAAGGATACCAGGAGACAATGGGGCATATTTTTCTTTCTCACAGCTCCACTTATTTTTCCCTTCATGATATTTACTCTCGCCTCTTTTCTGACTTTTTTGTACCAGACTGTCCCTAAAAACTTAAAAAAGCACAAAAAGGCACACTTTATTCACAAGTTACAGTCAGGTTAATAAATGCACTGACATTTAAAACATAGCTTGTTTCTTTAAGGTCAAGTCTCCATCTTTCCCTTGGAAACCATGACTGGCTATTCTGCCAATCTCAGATGAGCTGCCCAGCAGTCCAGAAGATGAGTGATCGTGACAGAAGGGATAACACTGATAGTTATTAGTGCAGTGGCTTGTGAGAGCTAAACAATCACCCCTATGATTATGTTTCATAAGAGCATGACATGAGATCAAATGACAATATCAGACCCCTCACCATCAGAGGAAAGAAGAAGAGGAGAAGATAAAGAGTGCTGCGTTTGTTATCTTTGTGATCGGTTCTCACTGATTAATGAGTAAATTTTCCACTGGCACAATCTCCTGAACACTTATGACACCTATACAGTGTGTTCCTTGTAGAAACCTTAGCATACAGCATCAGTTAGGCAATCAGCATAATCTCAGCTGCTTTGAATGTCAACTGCAATATGTTTTTTCCCCAAAATCAGTGCATATATATGCAGGTTTTTTAAACACAACTAAACCTGCTGTGTCTCTATCCACTGCTGAGTGTCTCTTTGTACACGGCAGCTATTGGACTATTCACATCCAACCAATTATTTTAGGTATAGACGAATCCGGTGACGTATCAGAAGTTAACAAGCCACCATTGCTGTGGTTGCATCCCCCTACAGTATGAATGCAAATGAATGCATGCCAACATAAGAAGTTCACAATTGTCCACTTTTGCACTTACTTTTTTTGTAACATCACTTTTAATAGCAACATCTAGGAAGTTGTAAAGAAGCTATGCAGTTGCTGCTCCAACAGTCGTGTCAAATTTCAACTTTGGAAAAAAACGGAATGCAAAATACACAAACCTTTACTGCATGAAGAGTACCACTGTCTGAGACCAATCACTGTGCAGAGATTCAGTGAGTGTACAGATGTGTCATAGTGGATCAATAATATTAACAGAAAGGATTCCTGATAATCTTGAATTTCTGATGAAAAATGTGAATTCATATATATTTGAATTCCCGTATAACTATTGTTTAAAGTTTAAGAACATTAATATGCCATCCTAAAAGGTACCTTCATCAGTTACTGAGGGTTGGTGTTTAACATTGTCAATCCGATTATCCATGCTGTCACGGTCAGCAGGCAACAGCAGACACGGTAACTAGAAGGGAACCCCAGACCTGTGAGAAAACATGAAAAATCTCGCAAGAGTCCACAAAGCAGTGGCCAGATTCCTCTATAAAGAAGACAAATTCACTGTTGAAGAGAGACTATGGTGGATGAATAGGTTCCCTGAATGAATGGTGGCCCTGGACAACTACAATTTGACTGTAATATGAAATTATATGTCAGTGGTGCCTGTTATCTAGATTTTAAAAAATTCATCATTTTTACTTTCCAGTCGCAGTTCGGTTAGGTGAGACTGAGACTTAAGTTATGTGTGCAGCAGGAGAACAGGACAGTCTCTGTGTGTTCAGCTCTCAACACTGTTGCTCCTAACTGAAACTCTGTGGTCTGAAGTTTAGTTTCTCTCCTACGTTGCCATTTGTACTTTCAGGTATCTGCTTTATCTTACTGTTTGATGTTTGCTGATAAAACTCAACATTTCCTCAAGTTGTTGCTTCCTAATAAAAGCTTTCAGAGGACAAAAGAAGGGGGGCTTTCATTGTGAAGAATTTGTAGGAAATAAAATGTTTATCCACTAAACTAAAGATGAGCGGTTCATCAGTAAATTCCCACCTTCAAGTGGATGCTGACACAACCGATTCAAGCCAAGGAGCACATTTGTATGGAAAAGGAACAAAAGAGTAACAGAAGTTACAGACAGAGGCGACAAGCCTTAATGTCTCCACTGAAAAGTTGCAAAAATGAGTGTGTTCACCAAGGTGTCATGTTTCCATCACTGCAAAGAAATTCAAAAAACAGCATGCACACCAAAAGCGACAAGTACTGGGTGCTAGACTAAAAAATAAATACTAAATACAAAAGCATAAAACTGAGTCCGTACACCAAAAGTTGCTCCTTATATCGTTTAATAGTATATCACCAGAGGTTTTTAGGGTTTCCATCACTGCCAATTGGAGCTGAAGCTGATAAAAAACTGTGAGTACTGCAGAGTCGTTAGTACCCTTTTCCCATTGAGAATGAAAGCCAGATATTAGTGGGTGTTAATGGCTTTTGTGTCCAGTGCAAAAAAGAGCTTTAGTAATTTTTAATTATTTGTTAAAGAGGCTGTGATTTTTATATTTAAACACTGAAAACTAATTCTTATTCAAGTGATGTTTTGAACTCTGGTACTACAGTCTATTTTTCACTATTTATAACAATCTGACAGTGATTTATTATGAAAAACAGTGTACTCCCAAAAATGACTGCGGTGTAAATAAGTAAGTAAATAAATGTGGCTGCACCAGCTGTCAAGTTGGTGATGAGTGAATTTCAATATGGAGTAATTTCTACTTGTCATTACTGTTAGCAGCCAAGTTCACATTTTTATTTTGGAATAAAAACCTGTCAGGAGTAGCTATTCTAGATGTTTTGCTGTCATAGGTGACCTTTGATTCCTAAATTCATTGATATCTTTAATAAAATACTGTCTGATACTGCCTTTGTGTCATGTCTGTGTGTTTGAATTTTACTTGACTTATGACCACTGCCATTATGCGATTATTGCGACTAGTGCTTCATAGAGATAAGCAAATAGGTGGCACCGATTCTCCAGTTGGAAAACCATTATACCATTGCAGAGGAAAAGGGCGGAACAAGATGATGTAATTAAAAGTGCCACGAATCACAAACAATGAAAAACAATGTAGAAAAACAATGGAAACATGACATTTGTTTGTTTCATGCATTAATGTGTGGATGGTTACATCGGATCTGTGTGGAACGATCATGGATGTATTGTAGAGCCATGGGAGCAATGAGGAGACTGTCAGAGCGGACACAGCTGATCGGTCATGTGTGTTAAATGTTTGCTATATCAGAACTTATTCAGAAAGATCTATCTTTTATCAAATGCAATAACTGCTTTTCAAGAATGCAAAAAAAAAACCCCACCATAAGCAAGCATAAAAATATTTTTCCAAACTTAGGTAAGTTTTTCAGAGTTTTGCTGTTTCTATCAACCTTTTTTAATGCGATTCTTGGGAATGCACATTAAAATATGTTGATGGAAACACAGCTACTTCCTCTTTTAAAGACGTACAAGAGTTGTAATTCCACAAGAGTGCTATGCCATATGTTGTTATTGGGCATTTGTTGAAACAACCGACACAACTTGAAGGACACTGTCTTCAGCTTGAGAGTCAACTTTTGTCTCAACAACAAAGCTGGCATATCAGAGGTAAAAATATAAATAACTGCCACTGAGTCCCTTCCTCTCTCTTGATATCAATATTGCAAGCTTGCGAGCTGGCGTATGCATGTCACCATCAGTGAAGCCTGGCAACAATGCCTTCAGGATCTCCTGCATTATTCAGAGAGCCCAACAAGCAAGAGGGCTCTGCCATTATCTATTTAAATCTGAGCACAGGCATGTCCCACTGAAAGTGTGTACTCATATCACCACCTGCCCCGCTTACAAGAGACATAGAGGCTATGCAGCGGAGGCAAGGGACTGGTCGATGTAAAAGAGGTAGGAAAACATGCAGAGGGGGAAGGAGATGGAAGATGGAGGGCCAAAATTATTGTGAGAAGAGGGGGATGTGACTAGATGAGGACATAGGAGGGGGAGGAAGTAAGCATGACAGCTATTAGAATAAGGCAGAGAGGTTAGACAAATGAAGTGAAATAAAAATGGGAGGCAAAGTCTACAAAATGGAGGCAGGGTAAGAAGTGATGGAGGCAAATATGAAGAGGGCATTAGGGAAATAGGCAGACGATGAGATGGGGGAGGAGTGGAAAGAATGAGATGATGATTGGAGTAAAGAAAGAAGTGAAGAAGGAAGAAAGAGGAAGGAAGGAGGAAGCATGAAAGGAAAGTGATAAATAAAAGCCAAAAGACAGGGAATACGCAAGGCAGGAAGGGAGCCAGAAAAGGAGAGAGGAGATAAAGGAAGGAAAGAGTAACTGAGAAAAAAAGGCACAAAGAAATTTTTAAAAAATGGTGCACCTTGAAGAGGGAACTGAGCTAAATGAAATGAATAGCTAGCATATGATGTAGCATTTAAAGACTACTCCTCTCTATCATTTCATATCTTTCTCCCTCCCACCTCGCTCCTCACGATCATCCATTCATCAAATGACTGCCATCCCTTCATCCTGAGTCATCGACGCAATTGCTCATCCACTCCATTAGGCCATCTTCCCTCCCTCCTTTATTCCTGCTCTGCCCCCTCCTGCTTCTCCATCCTCTGATCATCTTCAGGTAAAACACATCCTTCTTACAGTGGTGTCGTGAGCGGGAAAGCCGTGCCTAGACCATAAAAACATCCACTTTTACAAGTCATTTAATCTGGCATCAAGTCTTCTAATGTCATTCTCATTTACTTGCCACTGGGGAGAGATCATTTCATATCCAATCAGTCTACTTGTTTCAAAGATTTTCCATGAATCAGGCTACATACTCTCAAGTGACTGATCTGGCTTCTTCCACCATGTTTTCTGACACAAATACCTGTGCCTTTCATTTTACAGAAAGCAAAAACATGCCAGCAGTTGAAAGGAATGGATTAAAAAGTGTGCTTATGCATTCTAAAGAGTCTCGCATCGCCAAACCTGTCTCCAACATTTGGAACTTTTACATGTGGCGAGCCCTGGCAATAAAATGGCTAAACTCCCACAAAAGAAATGGTAACAGTTGCCACCTTATTTACATGCATACCATTTGTGACTAGGTGCTAACTTGCCATTTTCAGCATGTAGGTTGCTAGCTTGGAGGATATATAAGGAGGCCAGTGGCTGCCTTACAACCACAGTCCAGTGAGTCAGACTAGCTTGAAAATAAGCTGTGAGTGTTAGCATGTCTGGCTAACTAGCTTACAGTGGTAACCTACCGTTTCTTTCAAAGCCAATGAGCATTGCATTACCCAACTATACAGATTTACATTATAAACTAGCTAGCTATCATTATCTATGTTAAGTTTTCATGTGCTCTACCCACCACTGCTAACAGCTGACAAGAGCTGTCATTTCAGCATACAAAAATGACTGTCAAGAGGAGCCTACTTTTTTATTGTGTGAAACTGAAGACTCGCTCTTTCAAAAATGACTATAATTACAAAAACTACTGTGGTCAGTGTGAGAACTGAAAGCTGGGCTGGCATAGTGACAGCAACTAAGGGAGGTAGAGGTTAGCGAACAGTTGATTTAATCCAGAAAAATAACTTTTACTTCTGCTAAAATAACACGTTGATTTTTGCACTCACTAAGACAAACTTAAAGTGATATTCCACTTTGTGAGAAAAAGCCATTCAGTATACGTACTCACCACTATGCCGATGTGATGATGGGTGAAGGTCTTCAGTTCACAAAACAATCCTGCAGTTTTAGGAGAAACAGGGTTGCAGCCTCATCCAGTACAATGCCGGTAGGATGTAAACATGGCGTCGATCTCGCGAGACTTCGTATAAATCTTAATGGACGCACATGCGGAAGTTTCCCGAGATCAACGCCATGTTTACATCCTACCGGCTACATGCTACAGTTGACATTTCTGCTAAAAACATGGCGTAAATGGCGTCTTTTGTGGTTAATTTTTAATGTTGCGGCTCGCGGACACTTGGATTACACCACACAAGCAGGATGGAGACATTTTGTGTTTGTTTTGTGTGCTTTTTTTATCCGTGGTCACCGTTCACTGCCATTGTACTGGATGAGGCTGCTACCCTGTTTCTCCTAAAACTCCAGGATTGTTTTGTGAACTGAAGACCTTCACCCATCATCACATCGGCATAGTGGTGAGTACATACTGAATGGCTTATACTCACAAAGTGGAGTATCACTTTAAAAAGATGTTTCATTTCTATCTTGACAAATAAGTCATGTCATGACATTTTCATCGAAACAGAGTCCTATCAGCATAGTCATGAAGAAAATATAAAATTTTCACATCTGCAATACATCTCTTGCAGGAAACTGTCATGGGAAACACTGTGCAGAATGTATATATTCCCCCTGACAATTACTGTAGAATTTACAGTTGGAATATGCAGTGCAAACACTCATCTCCTGGGCAAGCATATAACACAGCAGGAGGCATGTTGGATATGTTGGATATTGTAAATACACACCCACACATAAGAATAGAATCGTATTTTTCATACTATATGACTTGTTGAACTCTAATGCTCCCCACGTAACGGATGGCTGTGACTCAAGCTCATCAATCATGAAATCCATCAATTCATCAATCATGAAAGAAGGCAAGATTGAAAACACACACCCGCCCGCACACACAAACACATATTCCTCTATCAATATGAATGAACATATGCTAATATGATTCCTTTCCAGAAGCACTTGAGCCTCAGTCCTCAAAATCAGCTTCTCCCCTACTCTGCTTTCTCTCTCTCTCTCCCTCTCTGATTTTAGCGTGAAATGCTCAGTGATCATTTCTGCCGCAGTTTTCCATGCAGCCCATAATCATTGCAGCGCTCGCTCGCTTATTCTGTCAGTCAGAGAGGAATGGAGAGGGCCAGCTGACATCCAACACCCACCCATCCTCTGCTTCCCCCCAACCCACCCCCTTACAAACAAACACACACACACACACACACACACAAATCAACAACCACTCAAATAAACACACACACAGTGACTGAAAGCAAACAGGCAAACCGCGGCGTGCAAAGACACACATGCAGAAAGGCCAACTCGCCTGGCTGGGGATGGGCAATGGACTTGGGCTTGGGGCTTGCTAGGGTGGAAAGGGGAACAATTTCATGCCCAAGTGCATCAGAGAAGAGTACACTGGGAACACGAGCAAACATTTTTCCACCCAGATAGGTTACAGCAATTACCCTCGCCTCTTTAACCTTGCCGCTCGCCTGCGAGCTCTGTTTCAGGTCCAATCCGCAACAAGACGATTGAAACACTGAGTTTGTATCAGAGCGTTTGGGGGGTTGGGTGGGTATCTTTCTCTCCATTACATCATTCTTGAGCATGATGAGTGGTCCGTTGATCTATTGTGAATGAGTACTGTACAGATAGCGATTATGAGTTTGGATTGACTCGTTATCCTGTATGATTAAATACTCATCATTCGGGTGTCAAAACAAGGTGCTAACTAAGGTGCAACAATGGAGGTATGTATGAGCATGAGGGGGTGTACTAACAATTAAAAGAGAAGTGCAAAGGATATGAAAAAGCATCCATATGAGTGTGTGCATGTGTGTCTGTGTATGACACCCTCACACCGCCAAACCTGGATTAACGATACGGGCCTCGCCATTTTATTAGTGTTTGTCTTGTCGCCAACACTCTGAGGCTGCCAGCAGAGAGATGGGAAGAGAAAGCCCTTTTGACACAGCAGAAAAGATTAGCCTAATATTACTACAAACACAAAATGCCAGGGTGGTATTACCAATTGGAACAGCTTAACCTCTGTTTAAAGCCTATAGTAATGTTATATTGGCCATACTGAAATTAATTATTTTGCTTAATTACCATGTATGTAAACTGCACCAGTACCTCCAAAAGTCAATCTTCCTATTAAGCGTATGCTTTTAAGTTATACTGCTTAGCAAAACAATTGCCATAAATATCTTACTCTCCCTATATATTTACGATTTCCCTTTCTAACTCAGAAGGCACAGAGTGAGACATTTGAGCCTCTTTCACACTGGACACAAAAGCCACTAACACCCACTAACATCTAGCTTTTGCCTTCGACTGGAAAGGGTAGAATTTCAATTCACTCCAAGGTCAAATGACTCTGCAGTAGCTACGGGTATTTATCAGCTCCAGCTCCGATGGGCAGTCATGTAAACTCAGCACTCAGGTGGACATGCTAATTGTTGCTCTTTTTCAGCTGAGGCAATGAAGGCTTGTTGCCTCTGTCGGTAACTATAACGACTCTTTTGCTGATGACATGCTTGTCTTTAGACGAGCATCTGAGCAGCGGAAAAACATTTTAACTTTATATAAAATATTGGGTTTACCTGAACATACTTCAATCAGGTGTAGACTAAGTTTTACTTTTAAAAGGGTCTTGGTCTCAAATATTAATAAATATCATAGATTTTTTTAAAAACACACACACACTAACGCACATAACATTAGTGCAATGACCAGCAGCAAAAGCTTCTTTTCATTTTCTCTCCCACATGTCAACAACCTAACTTGGCCAGCAACTCCTGCCTTACAGCAACTCTGAGGGGACCCAATACCTAAAATAAAGAAGACTTTCAAATCACAACGTTCTGATGGTAGAGGGCTCAGTGATCCATACCATCGTCCACTGGCCTAACTCTAATGGTCCAGTACACGCAGACTACACAGTATGTAGACTGACACTGATTGATGAAAATGCAAACACATCATGCTAATTGTACTACATAATACAGCGCAATACATGTAGCTATGCACAAGTTTTGGTTTTTATTATTCCATTTATTTTGGTTTTTTTTAACTGTCTTACCATAACAGGTGTTTTTCAGTTTTATAGCTTACTGTGACATATAGGCTTTTGGGAAATTGTTTGTTCAGTGTTCATACAATGTAATACATAAATGTTTGAATTGTTATTTGAACTATATACAACTTTTAGCATGAAAATAGCCTACCAAAATTACCAGTGGGCAAAATGCTACCACAGAGCCCAGGGGTTTTTGGGTTTGTTTTTTTTTTGTCCCTCCTTGTACCGAACTTGCACCAAACTGTGACTCCTACACTGTGACTTTTGTGTATCGTTACACCCATATTTTTGGCTAACGCTAGCTAACAGGTAGCAATAGTTGCCAACAAAGGCCAACATAAATAAAATTGTCTGCAATGAGAGGCCTTCTTTTCCTCACTCCTCGATGATTTACCAAACACAAGCTCACGGATAGCGACAGTTGTCATTTCAGCTATATGAGAAGCCTGTATTTATTAACTTCTGTGTGGAACTGAAGATTCATTCTTTCAAAAATTACTATGATTACAAAAACTACTATGTTCCGTGTGAGAATGGAGAGCCTGGCAGGCGTAGTAACAGTAACTAAGGGGGGGTGGGGGTTAGCAAATGGTCAGTTTAATTCAGAAAATTGCATTTTCATGACTCATTCCACTTGTATCACTAATGCAACCTCTCCATCTGCATTGTGCCTATGACTAATGGTTTGTCTACAACAAGCTTGAGGATTGCAGGTTTTTCATCTCCTGCAACATTTAGCCAACAGTGAATCCACTCTGTATTAGACCAACCATGAATGTACCTGGTTATTTTAGCTTCAATAATGTCTGCAGCGTCTAATCATCTCATCTCTGCCGGCCTGCGTTTCATAACGACAGTAATCTCCCTCCTTCCTTCTGTTTGCCTCTGTGAGGAAGCTACAGCTGCAGGACAGGCAACATTTAAATGACTTATGTTACATCCACTGATTAACTCAAAGGTAAATGTTATGCTGTTAATTACCACAGGGATATTAGCAAGCAAGTCAAATTAGACCATGAATCAGTCATGGTGTCCCCTTCAGAAGATGAGCTGAATATTACACTAGAAAAAAATAACCTGCATCTTGATTATTCAAATGGAGAACCACGCCCCCGTGCCTCTTATCACACCACTCCACATCTGATCCTCTGAGCTGACTTTCATCTACTTAGAGTGTAGTTTACCTCACATCTGTCATTGTTATTGTGCTTTGATTTGTTTCAACTCGATTAGGGGTTTAATGATTCCGCTGCAAAAAAAACTGCTCCCATATTTATAAAAGCTGACATCTTGATCAACCAGACATCTTTAAACCTTACCCCCATAAAGCACATGGTTGTCAGAACGTGGCATGCTTATATTGTGCATGAATGGCTGCCAGTCTACTGGTTGTGTCTGTGAGAGTCCAATAAAACCCCCAACGCTAGAGCTGAATGTTCTTTATTGATATGCAATATGCAAAATGGCCTCTTTATGGCTTAACACTCAGCGTGGTTTATAAGAGTCGGGGGTTGAGGGGGGAAAACAGGGAGGGAAGATGCTTTCTGCATATGTATCTGTGCATAGCCAGCCTCTGCTTCCCCACTGTTATCATGTGCAGCACACTATCATCTAGATTTTATATGAATGCACTGTATCAACATGGAGGGCTTTTCTTTCAAATAACACCATCTCCTCTGCCCTGCGTTTTCATGCAGCGGTCAGCTTTAGAGGCAACTGTAAAAATATGAAAACACTCAAAGCCCTTCACCTTGTTTCCTGACCACTACTGCTTTCCCACTACTGCAGGATTTCAGCACGAAGCTTTGATATACTGTAGAGATGATAACAAAGTGCTTTGTTGCAAAGGGATAGTCTATCAGTGCCAGTTTGTATTGCGGGGAACGAAGTAATGGTGAATCAGAAAGGTGTGACTCTAAAGCAGCTATTAATGGCAGGGATATCTGATATGCACCAGTGGTCAATATTCTTAAGATGGTCCACACGCAATTACATTTGTCAGTAATGCTCAGTGTATTACATTAAGCAAGAGCTGCCCTTGTGTAAAGTCCAAATTAAGTTTTCCTTTTAAGTCTGGGATCATTTAATAGCATTAAAGTAATGTTAGAAAACCTTGCCACTCAGAAGTGGTGGTCATTTTCTGTAAGTGTCCAACTGAGCCTGTAGTTTTTAGCCATGCTAGCAGCTCTCAGGGTGTCAGTCCACCACTTTGGTCCAAACTGAAATATCTTTATCCTTCTGGCCTACATGAGTGTGAATAAGACACTGTCGCAAAAGAGCTTAGTGCTCAGTCAATGTTCCTTGAATAAACAGTACTTGATCTCAACAACCATTAAACAGACTGCCATGAATTTTTGTACAGACATTCATGGTCCCCGGAGGATGAGTTGTAGGTACTTCGGTGGTACCCTAGTCTATCCTCTAGCACCACCAGCAGTTAAAAGTTTTCACTTATTCTGTCAAATATTTCAACATCTACAGGACAGATTGGCACAAAGTTTGGTACAGACATTCATGATTTCAAGATGATGAATCATACTGACTTTTCTTCTAAAGCCACCGTGACGTTAACATTTGTGGTTCTGAATAAAACGACTCAACAACTGTTGGATGAACTGCAAAGCCCCGCTTACAATGAGTTGTATCATTTGGGGAATTCCCTGACTTTCCTAGCTTGGCATCTCTCAGTTCATGTTTGATTTCAAAGGCTTGTTATTAACACGTAGAAGAAAATGCCTCTGGACGCAATTTGATAGACCTACAACCAATCAGAGCAACGAAATGTGACCTTTTTGTGAAAACATGAAACAAAATGGTGGCCCTCTGGTTGCAATTTTTCTCATACAGCTAAACAGTACACTAAAATATATTTCTGACAACATTTTGGCAAAAAAGGGGCAATGCAGTAACATTGTGACATGTGACTTTTTCATGGATCGGAAATGCTCCTCTATCAATCATCATGTGGAAGCCGCCCCTTATTAAATAAACAGTTGTGACTTGTCCAACCAATTGAAAGCTGGTGGAACGCTGCCTGAATGGAAGGAGGGCCAGACGTATCTGCCAGAGCAAATGAAACATGAGCTGGGTTGATGTGTCAGATTCGTCCCAGGCTATGACTTTATCTGTAGTGCCATCATCAGCCAGATCTGCCCAAAACTTTGATTTATGATCTAGTATCTGCAAAACTTGGCACATTAGCATCCTGACATTTTAAACTAAGATGGTGAATATGGTATAAACGTTATACCTGCTTAACATGGCGTTGTCATTGTGAGCATTTTAGCAAGCTGACATTAGCATTTCACTGCAGGTACAGCCTTACAGTGCAGCTAGCATAGCTGTAGATGATAAGTCTTCTTATTAGGCATGCACGAGCAAAGATCAAATCAATGTTGAGCACGATTACTTAATGTCCTAAGGAGTTTAATATTGATCAAATCATAATATCCTGTCAGATATTGGGCATTGAGCCACTTTGTGCCAATAAATTGTCTCTTAAGTTATTCTGCAGAATAATAAACTGCAACCTCTCAGTATCTGTAATCTTTCTGTGTACTAACATGGATCTACAAGGTGTTTCTTTTCCCACTCCCCACATCCCTTTTTCCACTAGAGAACGGAGTGTGCAGGAACCTTACACAGAGCGACACTTAATCTTCATGCACCCATCAAGACGGAGCATCATTACCAAGCCTCTTATGTGATGGTGAAAAGAAATAATGGGATTTGTGCAATGCGTGTTGATGCACCAAAATGAGCCCTGGCAAATACAACCTTACACACTGCAAGAAGTGTCCATCCCACAGAGCCTATTCTTTTTTCTTCCTTGGTCTCAAAAAAGAAAAATCAATTTTAAGGTTGAATAAGAATGGATAAGTCACAGTGAACCGGCATTTTGATAGCATCTTGCTATCTTAATGTTCTGTATTTTCTGGTGAATGGAGAAGAGACAGTTTCATTAGACAGAGGAAGATTGGAGCTCTTCCAAAATCTGCTTTCACGAATTTGCAGGGGTTTTATTTGCTGTTTGGAAATATTTATGCCCACAGCACAAAGAGTTATAATTAAAAAAGGAAATGTGATAGAATTTATTCAGCATTTATGGCGTATTCTGCAGATGTGTATTGTGACAGTGTAGATAATCTACCAAAATAAAGAAAAAAACTCATTTCCATTGTCACAACGCTGTTTTTTCCTGTGTAATCACTCACTGTCCTATCATACTGACCCCTCTTTTTCATTTAATGGACAAAATGAGCCGCATGTCCTGCTGTGTAACAGAACCTGATGTTTCATCGCACCATTTTCGCATCTGACAGAAAAGCGCAATTGATTGAGGGTATCGCCCTCCTCCTATCGGAAACAAGCTCTTTCTGCAAACTGAGTGTACAGGCAGGACACACTTAAAGAGGAAACTGAGAGGATGTGGAGGGGGAGTCAGCTGGATATGGCACACTCACTCACTGTACCAGAAAATACAAATTTCATCTTTGAATCATTTCGAGGGAGGATGGGTTTGAGTATTCAGGGCCAGTGTGCTACTTACCAAGCTGAGAGCTCGATGCCCATACTGTAGCGTTAATAATTTATTACACTGACACTGAAAACTACAGTATCTGGTCAGTGAGTCAACACTACACTTTGTTATCCAATGAGATTTGGTTTCATGTTGTGGGTTTCAAGCCACATGGCACTGGATGCAAGGATGTTTAGTTACTGTATACTCAACAGAAATATAAATGCAACACTTTTGTTTTTGCTCCCATTTTTCACAAGTTGAAGTAAAAAAAAAAAAAAAAACTTCTGTGCACACAGAAGGTTTATTTTTCCTCTTTTGTCCAATATTTCCTAAAAATCATGTTAGTGAGCACTCCTGCTTCAATCAACAGTATGATTATTGCACAGGTGCACCTTGGACTAGTAAGAATTAAAGGCTACTCCAAAATGTGCAGTTTTTTCTTGAAAACTAATATTTATTAGGGACTGAACTACGGCTATTTCACCTTGGGTGACAGATACCAATTTTTTCCTCAACTTTGCCCACCTGAGAAAACAAATTGGTATCTGTATATGTTTTATATACATATACATATTGTGCATATTTCCTGGTTTCTTTAGCCCTCTATGACAGTGACTCTCTTCTCTATGACTGAATATCTTTGGGTTGCAGACAAACCAAGGCATTTGGAAACAGTGATCAACGTTTTTCACCATTTTCTGACATTTTACAGACCAAACAGCGATTCGATAATTTGAAAAATAAATTA
Source organism: Lutjanus campechanus (assembly GCA_027495735.1). Lineage (NCBI taxonomy): Eukaryota > Metazoa > Chordata > Actinopteri > Lutjaniformes > Lutjanidae > Lutjanus > Lutjanus campechanus. Next base: position 3,360 of record JAJHUR010140114.1, on the reverse strand, counting down.
GTTCCAGCCCTAAACTATCAAGTCCAGTTGCCTATGACATACCATGACCTGGATGACTGAGAACCTTCACAGACATCTTCCAGCCCTAAATCAGTGCCTAAAAAATAGTTTTTCAATTTAAAACTGCACATTTTAGAGGCCTTCTATTGTGACCAGTCCACGGCACACCTGTACAATAATCATGCTGGTTAATCAGGATCTCTACATGGCACACGTCAGGTGGATGGATAATCTTGGCAAAGAAGTGCTCACTAACACAAATTTGAGAGAAATAAACCTTTTGTGTGCACAGAAGTCTAAGACTTTTTTACTTCAGCTCAGGAAAAACAGAAGCAAAAACAAAAGTGTTGTGTGGATATTTTTGTTGTGTATACATGACACACATCAGAGCCCTTAAATACATTAACCCCCCACCCAAAATACACACACACACACACACACACAAAGCATGGCAAGCAACAGCAGCCTGTTCTATTATCTTATATGCATTAGACTAACACAACCCATGCCTACAGTATCTGGTTTTAACCATAATTTCACATAATCATCCTTTAGATGTAATCCCACATCACACACCTTAGGTAGAGGTGTCAAACCACACCTGTTCTTGTCTGTGTCTGATCCCTTTGATGTTTTGACACATGATCCAAATAATCCAATTAATGCTACACAACATAGTAAGGCGGTGCCAAATGCAACGGCATGCCTCTAACATAGAGGAAAAGGGGCGGTAACTGAGACAATTCATGTGAAACCAGATGTTAACAGGGAGAATGCTTTACATTTTTCAAAGCAGCACCCACCACGCGTTAGAGCTGTAAAAGCTCGCCTCATTTAACCATCCATGTACACACACGTAGAATAATAAATGTGCAGCATCCTAAACGACCCCTTCCTCGCCATCAGCAGCCCCCCTGAAGGATTCCTGGACCGGGGTGGTCCTGAGGTATCATCTCCTTCTTGTCCCGAGCGCCATGCTCGCTCTGTGATTAATTAAGCCGTTGTGCACCTCTGCTTGGCTCTATAAACGCGATACTTCTGCAACCAGCGTGAATTCCTCTCCGGGACATGCACACTTACACATACAACACACACTATGACCACATACACGCACAGGCGCGCTTTCACGGTCAGCGAACATTTACGCACGGATGAAACTCGGCGATCACCAACGTCTCTGAGTCTTTTCCATATGTGTTTTGAATTGCCAGCCAAAGACAATTTGGTGCTCGTATGTTTGAGTGTGTGCATGTGTGTGTAACCTATGTGAGTGTGTGGGGGTCGTCCTGCGTTCGCAAATGGCGCAACTTCTCCTGTTTTTCCTGTCAAGTTGACACAGCTGGGAGCCCTGCTGACAGCAAACCGAGCAGTGCTTGATGTTTAATGTGAGGCTGCAGTAAAACAAACCAAAATACTGTCGTTTTCTCCACCACAGAAAGACAAAAAGCCACATGACAGCCTGGTTTTGCTTGCGCTGCATGCACGGAGAGCGTTCAGAGAACATTTGCACAGGAGCACCTGCACCTCCAGCCCTTTACCCCCGCATCCCTCGATCCATCCATCCATCCACTCCTTACCTTAAAGTCGAGGCTTCTTTACGACGGTTTCTCTAATCTTCGCTGGAGTGACAGAAGCAGAAACACACGCCTATTCCGCAGCTTCCCGACGACTATGTGGAGGAGAATTGTTGTTGGAGGAACAGCAGTGAAAAGCAGCGGTGCTTCGTCCGCTCTCCCTCCCTCTCTCCTCCTCTCTCTCTGGTTCACAGGCAGGCAGGGCTCCCCACTGAAATATTACCGACAACCGATTGGTCCACAGGAACCTCGGCGGCCCCTCTCCGCTGCTCTAGGAGGGGCCAGATAAAACCCCGGGGACCTAGAAGGCCAGCACACCGCAAATGAATCAATTTTACAAGCCATTCAGCTATAATGTTTAGTTATTGTTTATTAAAAATGAGTGATATAGGCTACAGTCTATTGATTTTATTCAGACAGACTATTACTAAGCCACGCGTTTCCAATATGTGGCTCTATTTGGTCAAGCTGCACTGCAAAAAAAAAGTCCATTTTAAGTTATGTAGTTTT
>JAJHUR010140111.1:1798-29188 GCA_027495735.1 Lutjanus campechanus | reverse complement strand
TGTGTGTGTTTATTGAGCAGTAATGATGATTGTCTCTCTGGAGCCGAGCTGTGGTCACTTTGAATTAGTGGCTTTGTCTCATCAGCCGTCCTCACTGCCTACCTCCTGCGTGGAGTATTGCTCACTAGACCTGAGTCACACACACATACAACGTGGCGCTGTCCGCCGCTGTGCGTACATCCATGTGTGTGTGTGTGTGTGTGTGTGTGTCAGTCGGCGTCTCTGACAGCAGCAGCCTCAGGCCTCTCAGCCTCATCTCCTGCACATTTACATGCAGAAACAAACAGCTTCCAAAGTTCCTCAGAACGAGCATCCATTCATCCGTCTCTGCTCTGAAGAAGGTAACAGCACACCCACCCACCCACACACACACACACAGTCTTGTCACATCCATTTGGGCCATGAGTAACCCTGTGGGTAGACCTTTCTTACCTGGGGGGGGTCTGCTGCTTCCTGTTAATGGGACGACCCTGAATCCTCAAGGTCCACCACACACATGCACACACACACATACACACACACATGCCCCATTAGTCACAGTTTGCCAGAGGAATCCCCCCTCCCCTCCTCTCCCTGAGTTGAGTCACAGCCCCAGTATAGCAAAGTCACACACACAGACACACACACACTCATGAAAACAATCATTCTTTATAGTTCTGACCTCCTCGCTAACCTTTGACTAACATCCTGTTAGAGGTGACCTTTGACTCCGCATTCCTTGGCAATGAATACACTCACCCTGAGCATCAGGTTAGCTCCAGGTTTCTTCCTCACAGTGCTTTCTTCTTCGCTGGTGGCTCCTCCCCATAGGTCCTCAGTGCACAAACACACACAAACACACATATATGCATTCTTGATTGAATACAGGAAAAAAAAAATCTTGTTTTGTACTGACACAATCAGATAATGTGATGGTAGACCTCAAGATATTACTGTATGATGATGCATGAGGTGGGAGTAAAGGCTTATTTATGCTCCCTTTACATATAAAAATAAATATTTGCCCACATCTTAGTGTCCTTTATGTTGGCATCTATGTTAAGAAAGCCCAGCCACCAGAGGGCGCTGCTCTCTTTCAAAAGTTCCCACACAGAAGAAGTAGAGTCAAAAGTTTCTCACAACAAATATACATGGCAACGCTGGAGGAGGCTGTAATAATGTACGAAAGCAGGGGCAGTGTTGTCGCCTCGCAGTGGTCTGTGTGGTCATTAAATGCATGGCGACACTTGACCGGAGAATTAATTTCGCTAATTAATTGACGACAAATGTTATTTATAATACTTCAGGAGTTTTAAAACATTTTGTCATGTCCTGTGGTCATATCTAGCTCCAACTATTGGCTGCGCTGCCCCCACGACTATCAGTCGTGATGCTCCATCTCATCCGTATCCATTAGTTTTCAGAAAACGTACAGAAATACGAAATGAGCGCAGAATACAGACAGTACGGACGCAAGTAACAAGCCATGTGAAATTCTGATGATCTCCTCAACTACATCAGTTAAGTTAAACAACAGTGGTCACGAACAGTTGAGTTTTATTTTCAACATGATCAAAAACTGTTACACCTTATGAATCTTTGTGTTATTTTACATTTTGTGTAAATCAATAAGAAGCCTTCTAAAAGAGCAACAATGGAGAGTGGCACACTCTATGTCAACATACCATGCCTCTTTTTACTGTTATGTGTGAATACAACGAATGCTGCCTGCAGGGGGATTATAACAGAGCGGTCACACAATTCAAATTGATGGTATGTCAAAGAAAAAGCAAAGAAAATGGTACAATTGCACGTTACACCTGTAACCAAGTCATGAGTTTGCAGTTGTGGAACCCCTCAATGTTTAGAAATGTTTAAATATTAACTAAAAAAATAGTCAATTCTTTTCCTGTCTCAAGCCAGGTCATGTCAAACACTTGCTTATGTTTATGTAAATGTGACACAATGAATGTGTCACATTTACATATTTTGATTCTGTAACAAAGTCAAACTGCAGAACTTCAACTCCTCTCTTTCACTCTAATTCTCAGAGACAATGAAGACATGGCCTCTGTGTCCTCAGTCCTGGCTGAAACAACATGATGAAGAGTTTATTTATGATACTGTCAAACTGTCATCCTAAGGTGCTATATGCAACATTTCCCCTAGAGGTCGCTGAGGAGCACCAGCATTTTCACACCCAAACACATGCATGCTTTGTTTTTTCAGTAAATTTGAGGATAAGAGTGTCGCCTGAACTCACAAAACTGCTCACAAAACTCTGATTAAACTGTCAAACTAGGCAGTGCTGATCAAATATGGATCAAGATTATGTTAGTACATTGCCTATTTGTTACCAGGCGGCTGCCATTCTGGCTCTCGTGTCTAGAGGGGAACAAGAGTGATCATTTTACAGTTTTCACACAGTTTTTTCACAATTGCTAAAACACATTTATTGAAACCTCCACCCATTTTCTCAAAACCTTAAACACAAATCCAAAAATTCAAACTACATTCACAAAACCCCAGACTTTTCTATCATGATCAAACTATCACCTCAAAACCAGTTATCCTGTGTTCAAAACCAAACAATGTGTTCAGATCGTACACACAGCAAGTAAAAACATCTTCACCACAGAGCATTCGTTAGACACTACATCAAATAATTTAGGACACAGCATCCAGGGCATGTAGTTAACAGAAAATGTTTATTGTAAAGGCATTTAGCAAAAAAAATCATAGTCAAAGTGATATCTATATTCAGCACTTTCATAACAAAAAATATGAAAAATATTTGATTACTGCACAATCAAAGTCACTGAAATTCATTCTCCAACATCATGTCTTTGTGCGGGGTCCAACCAGAGGACTTCATCCACGTCACAGGTGATATTTTCCCTCGCCAGACAACGGGGGAAAAACCCTCTGGTGTGCCGAACCCAGCCTTGACAAGACTCCATGTCAACAATGAGTGCTTCTTGTTGTTGGGAGAAAAGATCAGTCCTTCCACCCTCATTTGGTCGTCTTTCAAAAATGCAAAGGGGAAAATGCACTTACAAAGATATACAGCCAGTAAAAATAGTATTGCAATGAACATTACAGTACTTACAGTACAGTATTCTGTATGTCAAATGTTGTACAACAAGAAACAATGACCTGTTCTCTTCTCTGTGTCCTGATGATGCTGGCCACACTGCTCAAACTGGGTTGGACTCTTTGTCCTGCTTCTCTCATTGTCATCCCATGAACAAGGACATGATGTACAGTAGTTGCCCGAATTTCATCAGTAATGATTGTTCTTGGTCTTCCTTGGTTTCTTCCTCATCCCCTTCCTCCATTTCCACCACCTCTCACACGAACTCTTCCTCCTCTGCCTCTCTGTATGTTTCTGTCCATTGTAGATGGATACACATGTGCCACCTGTGCCCTCTGAACTGACTTTTATCCGGCCCAACTGGTCTGATCACATCATTAGAAACATGCGTGTTCAGTTTTGAGTTGTTGTGTGTAAAAGATGACCGCTGTGTTGGAGTTGAATTGACATTTTGCTGCCAGTGTTTACAATTTTGTAACACAAGTGTATCACAGTGTTAAATGTGTTTAGTGACTGAGAATGTGTTTAAGGTTTGGCAAAAAAGAGCAGATGAGTTTTGCAAATTGAGTCTAAGTAGCTGAACAGTGTTTAAGGTTTGGCCAAAAGAGCGTTTGTTTCGAAAAATGAGTTTAGGCCACTGAGGATTTGGTTCAGAGAATGGGGTTTAGTGTTTTAGCAATTGTGAAAAACTGTAACCCAAACTATCATGTTTCCCGAACCACAACCAGGCGTTTTCTGTCTCCAAACCTACCCAGATCTTAAACAAAGTGTTGTCACATCAGAAAACATAATTAGTCTGTATCACAGGGAGTGTGACATCGTTCCCTGCTCAGGAAACCATCGCTCCACTATATCTTTACATTGCAAATAGTTGTTTTCTGAAATCTTATGAGGCTGAATGTTAGTTAGTACCTTTAACAGTAAATAAAATGGAAAAAAACTGAGCGAATAACTGAATTAGTAAAGATTCCGTCTTTACTTTTCTTTACCGTAATGATCACAAAGAAACCCGACTGCGGCCAAGACTTGGATAAAACGCTGTTTGAGAGACATGAGGAGAATAAGGACATAAGATAAAGATGCAACATGAATATCTTTTTCAGTCTTTCTCTCCCTCTCTAGCTGTCTCCCTGTGTTACCATCCTTGAATTGAAAAGAATCCACCTCTTCAACATTTACTAACCTTGGTTTGCTGGAAGCATGAGAGCCATTTCTGACCTGCTCTATTGAATCTTTAAAACATTCCTCTGTTGTCTGATGGAGCGAGGCTTCCTGCCAGTGCGCCACTGCTTCAAACATATTTATAAAGTGCTGCAGGTCACAGTTTGACTTCCAACGAGGAGCACAATTCTCATTGTTGCAGCAGATGTGTTTTTCATTCTCCTGCTAATTTGATAATTCATTTTTGTGAGGTTTCAGTGTGCAAAAGTCAATTTGTGGATGTAAGTGTAATTTTCTCATTCCTTTCTCCTCATTGTTACATTCAAATTAAAGCCTGGCTCCTCTAAATCATTTACTATAACTCAATAATATCTCCTCTCCGTGTGCTTGTGTGTTATTGGAGGTGTTTGAGTGTGTTTGTGGTGCCGTTTCTCATTGTTTAGTCATTTTCTGGGCTTTAAATAGTCATTTAAATAGGAAACGTCCAGCAGTGTTATGAAGCACTGCAGCAACCCCATGTGTCTGTCCACGGAACTGCAGCTCAGCTGTGTGTGGACGTGTAGAGAACGTGTGTCTGAGAGGAGAGGAGAGGAGAAAAGAAAAGAAAAGAAAAGAACTGTACTTCACTAGTTTACTTGCAACCGAGTGAGACGCACCTTCTCAAGCATTTTCAGTCTGGTTGTCTGGTTCCCATAAAGCCTTCAGGTTCTATTGTATGCAAATGTTCTATACAGAGTCTGTTTTGAGAGAACACACATCAGATACAGTCTCAGTCTCTCAGACACTTCTCATTTTGTTACAGCTACGGTATCCTCCTCTGAAATTTCCATTTCAGATCAAAATATTTGTTTCACATCAATCAGAGTTCAAATTAATGCCAAATGTTTGTCAAACGAGTAAGCGTCCATTCTTGAGTCGTAAGAAATCATTAATAATCGTGTAGAAGGCGTAGATGTGTCTAACAGTTGAATTGAACAAAACGTTAATGGAGTTTGGCAGACAGTGAGACATGCAGCCACTTAACTCATCGTCCGCAGTGTGTTATTTCAGAGCAGCGGGCTTTTGTTTTCAGGATAACAGGCTCAACTTTACATTGGCAGACAATTGACGGTTATAAACAGTTGATCAACTTACAGCAGAGGACTCGTCGCCGCTTGTTATTGTCAATTCATGAGGTTGGGTGCATCCTGTGGTCCTGCAGCCTGTCTGCTGTGTCTGGAGGGGAGGGAGTGGCGGGAAACAACTCGCTTCAACCATAGATGATATATTAAAGAGGATTACAACCTATTTAATAGACAGTCTATGGCTCCAACTCGTTATTTGAATTGCTGTATTCATTTTTGCATATGCAATGGCTACATATTGCTCCTTTTACAGAGTGTTAATGAGTAAGTCTTGATAATGATGACTTACTAGAGAACAGGATGCCATGTTGATGAATAATTAGGCAATGCTTGATTCATAAATATCTGTGAATCAATACTGACTGCTTTCTTTGTGAGTCACTCCTGATCATCATAAAGACGCCATTTACGCCATGTTTTTAGCAGAAATGTCAACTGTAGCATGTAGCTGGTAGGATGTAAACATGGCTCGCGAGACTTCCGCACGTGCGTCCATTAAGATATATACGAAGTCTCGCGAGATCGACGGCATGTTTACATCCTACCGGCTACATGCTACAGTTGACATTTCGGCAAAAAACATGGTGTAAATGGCGTCTTTTGCGGTTAATTTTTAATGTCGCGGCTCGCGGACACTTGGACTACACCACACGAGCAGGATGGAGACATTTTGTGTTTGTTTTGTGTGCTTTTTTTTAACGTTTTATCGGTGGTCATTCACTGCCACTGTACTGGGTGAGGCTGCTACCCTGTTTCTTCTAAAACTCCAGGATTGTTTTGTGAACTGAAGACCTTCACTCATCATCACATCGGCATAGTGGTGAGTACATACTGAATGGCTTATTCTAACAAAGTGGAATATCGCTTTAAAGCCTTGAGTTTGGCATTATGGGCTCTCTACTACTCACATTTTTGTATAATGTATTGTAAAATGTGACTAAGCTTACTAAAAAAAAATTTGAACAGCCAAGTGCTATTGACCCATATGTACTGTGCAGTAAGAGCTTTGATTGTGAAATAGAGAAACATAGATATCTTGTCTTGTCAATGAGTGCTTGTGCAGTAGAAAAAAAAAACTTGAGTTTGCACTGACAGGCTGGATCATTTACCACAGAGAGGCCACAGATAATATTATATTACATCCTGAATGAGAATGAGGGACAAATGAAAATGGAAAATAAGCTCCAAGTTCTATGAAAGCAGAATTATCCTTTGGACCGTTTACTGAGTATGTGATCAAATGCTGTTTTTCCTGCTCTTTCAATGCTTTTGAACTCACGTGACAGAATGTAACTTATAATTTTTAACCCAAACCATGACCTTTTCCTAAACCTAAGCAAGTAATTTTGGTGTCTAAACCTTACCAAACTTTTATAATGTTAACTGTGTTTAATATTGTGTGACTTACATAACGTAATGTGACGTTTTTGTGATGATTTCTTTGGCCATTTTTGCCTTTATTATGATAGTGACGGGTGATGATATGACAGGAAAAGAGGTTGAGAGAAAGGAGATGACACGCAGCAAATGGGCTGCGTGGCTGGAGTCAAAGTGACGACTGCTGCAGACAACTGATAGCCTCAGTATATGTGGGGTGCATGCTCTACCAACTGAGCTACAGGGGTGCCCCAAGAGACGCCTTTTAACAACAATACAAAGGTACCCGTACACTGAAGTCAGAGCTTTCAACCCAACAGCAGTCGTCCTCTCAAGATTCGACTCCAATGCTGATGTTTTAGTATTCTTAGTTCCTTTAGCCATGGTGACGAGGGTTCCCAAACCTTACAAAGTAGTTACTTAGACCCAAATTAGAGTTATTTACAGTGACGTTCCCATGTTCTCAGATCTCCACAAGTTGATGTTACGTCCCAGATAACAGCCAGAATGACGAAAATAAGCTCCCAAGTTGCATGAAAGCAGAATCATCCTTTTAAACTGTTTATTGGATATGTGATCAAATGCTGTTTCTGCTGCTCTTCTGATGCTATGTGATGAACACATTATCAGCTGGGTGTGTGTGTGTGTGCCGTCTCAGTTGGATCCCTCAGACACACCACACACACACTGTAAACTGGCCGACTTTCACTGTGAATGCAGGTTGGTGTGTTTCCTCAGATGCCTCCTCAGAATGCAATCCAGCTCTTTTTTTTTCTACTTCTTCTTTTTCTTTCTCACTCTGCCTCTCTCGGCCTGCAGCCAGGACTCCGGCACACTATTCACTCGCTTGTGAATGTTTGTGTGCAAGTGTGAGTGTGTGTGTGTGTGTGTGTGTGTGTGTGAAAGACACCCTCAGTGTTTGGTACTGAGCCAACTCCTGGCATTTTCTCTGTATCAGTGCTGGTGTGTGTGTGTGTGTGTATGTTTGTGTGTTTTTTATCTCTTAGCTAGCAGCGTGAATGTTCCTTGAGCTGACACTGTGCTAATAAAGCCATTTCATCACACACACCTACATGGGAAAACACATGGTGACACCTATGTCAAATCCTTGGATAGACTGTGTTTCATTCGCATCTTGAACCTTGAACCAAAATTCTTCGGCATGTTAGTTATCTGCTTCACGTTGCGCGGAGGTAAAATGAAAAGGTCGCACCTCTTGACACAGAAATCAGGCAAAAACATCAAAGTGTTCATTTACAGATTTCCCTGTTTCTTCAGTGTTTTATTAAAAACACAAGTTGTAAAAATAGAGTGTTGAACCTCTTATTTGTTGCCTTTAATGAGCAGCTCATTTATGATGATATGTGGTTGGGAAATGTAGTGTGATGTTGTCTGTTAGTCCACTGGGAGCTCTCTCTCTCTTTTATTTTACAGTGCAGACTTCTTTTTGTAGTTGTTTTTAGAGGACAGGATGCATCGCTGTTCCCTCCAGGATTCAGCTGAACGTGGTTTTGCAGCGCCAACCGCTACAAGTACAGAAATATGTCAACTTTGAGCTTTTAGGGGACCGGAGGGGCTGAGTGGCCCACTGTAGCTATCACTTTGATTGGAGTTTGAAGCCTGTTCCTCAGACTGTTAAAGCTGATGAAGCTATGCTGAGCTCTGACAGGCTGAGTCTAGTGCCAGTGCTGTGGGTTGTAGTTCCAGCAGACAATGTTTACTGCATAAATTGAGACAATAGCTTTTGGAATATTAGAATATCAGAGGTGGCAAAAGTCAACACATCAAGTAGAAGCACAATTACTTGTGTATAGTGACTGATTCTGTACAAAGCTAACTGAACCTCCCCCTTTTCTCTGGTTGAGCCTCCTTATCTTGTCTGTTTCATCGTTTCATCCTCTTTTTACGTCTTAAGTATTTTTTTTTTTTGTCTTATTGCGTTGTTTTCATCTTGTTGCATCTTTTTTGTCTTGTTTCGTTGTTGTCGTCTTCTTGCATTGTTGTCGTCTAGTTGTGTCTTTTTTGTCTTGTTGCATCGTTTTCATCTTGTCGCGCTTGATATACACCGATGGATATGTGTTACTGTAAATGAAAGAAAAAGATGGGACAGTAAATGAACATGATGTGAGGGACAGTTCAAATAAGTTTAATTAAATTTTTTGTATAGTGCCAAATCATAAGAAAGTTATCTCAGGGCACTTTTCATAGAGCACATGTAGACTGTACTCTTTATACAGTTCACCCAAAAATCAAAAATACATAATTTTCCCCTGTAGTGCTGTTTATCCATCTAGATTTTTTTTGGTGTGAGTTTTGGAGGTGTGAGTTTTGGAGATGAGAAGTCAGGCTTCTCGCCAGTGTAAGTGGACTAAACGGCACTCACAGCACCAATAAAATACCACCAATAAAATTCAAAACCAGTGTCTCTTTCCAAAAATCATGACCCGGTTACTCAAGATAATCCACAGACCTTGTTGTGAGCAGTTTCATGTAGGAATTATTTTCTTTCCAGAAGAAAGAAAATAGTTCCTGTAGTTTCTACTCCAGTAATATTATGCATCCCTAATAACTGTTATATAAAAAGGTTTACAGTATAAGACACAAGGGCAAGTTCAAGTGTTAATTCATGCCAAGTATATGTCAGCTGTGTTTTATGTGTTGCCAGAGTCATCTGCAGAGACAGAATACCACAGAGCAACATATAGGAGACTGAAGCAGTCTATTTAAAGCATTATGAACTAGAGTTGCCCCTCATGCGTTAATTAAGGCTCATGTGAAGTAATTTAAATAAATGTTAATGTAAAACTCCAACCTTAGCAGTGGCAGCCAATGAAGCAGCAGCAGGGTGGTAAAAGGTCCATCCATGCCTGCAGTGTGGGCACAGCTAGCTCTGCTCACACAAAGGCTAATGCTAGCTGACTTTAAGCCAGCTTTTTTATGGCTCAGCGCTAAAGTGGAAGCTCCCGGGCATTTTGTCTCCATCCTGCCATCCTCTCATCAGCAGTAAAAGCCCTCCATTTACAGGACACAGAGCTGAGAGGGAATGCAGCGTGCCACAGGGCAGCGGTTACACAGACAGATTACCTGCAAATCCCACCCAGGGGGAATGGAGAGCAGCCACATCAGCAGACTGCACGCTACACACACACACACACACACACACACACACACACACACACCCCTCGGAGTAAGACTGTAACCACACCAGGGCACACAGGGCCAAGCCACTTCATTGGTGATGCAGGAGGGAAACGGGTGGTGCTGATGCAGTCTGACTGGATAATGTGAAATGTGAGTGGACTACCAGGGGAGCACAGAGTCCACATCAGGTCAGCGAGGTGATGGAAAGTTATAATAATGGTTGAATCAAATGGCAAAGGTCCTAATGTTAGGGCTGGATCATCTGCATTCTAAAAACCTGGCTGGAAGATGGTAGGAGAGTTCTGCTACCTGAACTCAAACTGAGTATGTTTTTATGCCCTGGCAGGGGCGGACTCGGGCTGTCTGAGGGGCAGGGGCGGAAAAATAAATAGGGCACCAGCACGCTGAAAGTCGCGATGCATTTATGGTGAAACAGTGCCAATCCCGGGCTTAGATTAAAAATGTTTTCTTAAGTGACTTAAAGTACAACTCTGTAAGAAAAACACACATGGAACTATTAACCATTTAACCATTTAGAGGCACGTAGAGGACAACCAATTCTCTAGTATGCAGGGCAGCCTATGTGGCACTGGATTGCATTTTATCCACAGGAAGTGCACTTTGCCACATTTTGTCCACCGAGGGGCACTCTAGAGAACACTGTACCATATTTTGTCCATTGAAGGCAGCTTTACCAACTTAACCAAGTTCTGTCCACTGAAAGGGCCCTCTCGGTGGCACATTATCATATTTTGTCCACTGGTACAGCACTCTAGAGGGCACTTCTCTTCATCTTAGAGGTAGCCAAGAGGGCGCAGGGTGCAGTGACCTTGTTTAGGTTATTGTTTTCTTATTAAGTTGATACATTTTGGCAAACTAAGGATGCTTAATGACAATACCATTACATTACTAAAGGAAACTGAGACGATGCTGTACAAAAAGACACTTTATTAAAAACTTTGCAGACATCTAGATAAGAAAACTTAGATTATACAATACTATACAACACAAAAACCTTTATTCAAAACTGTGTAAATTCTGCTGGTTGCATCTTGCAGTTGTGCTGTCATTGCAGCAGGTGCTTCACCATCTGTTGTCTAGTGGACAAACAAACACAAGTCTATGTGTCCCGTGTGAAACCAAAAGTCTTGACTTATTTGAAGTTTGGAATTACTTAAAGGGCCAGGATTTACTGGCATCTAGTGGTGAGTTTGTTGACTGTAAACAACTGAACACTGCTCGCCTCACCCTCCCCTTCCAAGCGCGCAGAAGAACCTTCACAGGCTCCGTTTGGTTTTTTCATTCTGGGCAATTGTAGAAACATGTTGGTGCAACATGGTGGCCTCTGAATGGATTTTCACTCCTGTCCCATCCCACCTCCACAAAACTTCCTTTCCACAAAACTGACCCCTGTCTCATCTCAATCCCGTCAATCCACAGTCCACGTACATTACGCACTGGTCAAGTGCCTGCAAAAAAACTATCGTTATTATGATTCCTGCCCCCGCCTGTTCCCGTTGACTTTCTTTTCCCCGCTCCCGTGATAAATAGTGAAATTAACTCCTATCCCACAGTTGCCTTTCCTCTGTATATCTGAAAGGCTCATTCTAAGGTAATAAAAACACGATTCTTATTTTCAAAGCATATTAATGAATATTGTGTTCCATTTCTGCCATATTCTCACAACAGATGCCCCTAAGTTATGTTATGTATGGCTAATGTCACTTACATAATGCAACGTAACATAACGCAGCGCAGTCCAATGTAACATACTTATTTTCGCCAAAACTATGATTTTTTCTCCCCCTAAACCTAACCAGGTAGTTTTGGCACCTAACTAAACTGTTAAATTTGTCATTGTTAACCACAGTGACCACGTTACGCAACAGAAACACAATGATTCTTATTTTTTGGGTGATTCTACACTAATGAAGACATATTTATGAATACTGTGCTCCATTTCTGCCATATTCTTACAACAGATGCCCCCAAATTATGTTATGTATGGCTCATGTCACTTACATAACATAACATACAGTAACGTAACGTAAAGTATTGCAACACAGCACTTATTTCAGCCCAAACTATGATTTTTTAGCACCTAAACCTAACTAAACTGTTAAATTTGTCATTGTTAACTACAGTGACCACATTACATATGTTGTTTTGGTATCTGTTTCAGTATGAAGATGTACTGAGAGAAACCCTTTGGCTCAGTTATTCTATTGAATGTCAAATGTTATTTGAATTTCAAGACATGATCGTCAGTTCACATTGTTTTATATCAGAAATACCAAGAAATGACAGGGTTAAAGGAGCCAAACATTAACGAGTGGTGGCCCCCGGCTGACGACCCTGCAGCTGACCACATGGTGCCGTCCAATGAGTCTGTGGTTGCTTAAGACTTCAAGAAAACAGTGATAAACCTCTGTGCAAAGAATCCGATATGTACAATAAAATCTCATCAGTTCAGTCCAGCATCGTGTGCAGTGACCTGCTCTGTGCAGACACAGTTAGCGTCCGTACACCTTATATAAAATCACATTCAGCATTTCAGAGACAGTTATAACCTTCAGTCTTAATACTAAATCAGTCTTTTGGAGAGTATACAACACCAGTTTGACTTTAAGAGGTTAAGTTCAGCTGTGTTCAGTATGAGAAATCTGCAGTGACCACAGAGGTGGTGCAGCGTTTCTGTGCTGTTATTGGTCGGCAGGGACGACCATCAGGATGATCTGCAGGGTTCTGTTGAAGGAGTCTGAGGACACAAAGAAAAAACAACGCAATCACATCATCTCTCTTTTTAAATATAGAAAATAAAACAGTGAAATGTCTGGTGATGGAAAAAGGCGATCTTAAAAAAGAGTAGCTCCAGTAGATTCTACTGCAGTAAAACAAAGTTAGATCCTATGTGTAATCGCTCACAACAAGGTTTCTGGATTATTTTGAGTAATCGGGTCATGATTTTTTGGAAAGAGACCCTGGTTTTGAATTTTACAAAACATATTTTTTGGCACTTTAAGCACCACAAGCTGAGCACCATTTAGTCCCATTATATTGAGAAAAGGTATATCCAAAATTACAACACAATCACAAAATCTAGATGGATAGATAGCACTACAGGGCAGGGGAAAAATATGTATTTTTGATTTTGGGGTGAACTATCCCTTTAAGCTAATGAGAACAGTTGCTGGAAAACATTTGCATTTATAAGGCTGTAACAAACTGGGAATGTGCACATTATTAAGCTCATACAACAGAAATGAGATGCTATTAGCAAAAATGTGCAATTAGCACATTAGCAAGAGCTTATTAGCATTGCAAAACGAACGTGCTGTGTCGGGGATATTGTCGCTACCTGAGGGTTCGCCTCGCTTCCTTTTCCATGATTATCTTTGAGTTCTGAGGAAGCGTAAATGGAACTATTTAACAATTAACAATCAAATAAGATAACATTAAGAATAATTTGGTTTTCAAGTGACTTCACACTATTAAAAAGACAAGTTCCAAAAGGGTTCTTCACATGTGGAGTGCTACTTTAAACCTTTGACTTCTGGAAAAAAAAACTCTTTCAGTTAATTAACTTTTGGAAAAGCTGTTGATAAACCTGTGAGGAACTTGTTTTGGGAGAAAAGTTATTTTTTTAAACCTCTGAAATGTTACTGCTTATCAAATCACTGTGTGGTTCTCTTGTGACCTTCCACTGTCATGAGACCATGATAATGGTGTGATGAATATTTTCCTTTATCTCAATTACAGTTATACACTTGTCATAACGATGTCATTGCACTGTGGTTTCATGTCATAGTTATAAAGGTATCATGAGGCCATAAGCAATCTTCAAGTGTCACAAGCCCCATATATAAAGCAGAAAAAAACATTAAATCATAAAATACTTGTCATTTTCTTCAATAAACTGCTGATGTTTTTATTCCTCTGTCAGTGGACTCCGCTCATCCATATATTCTCATGCCGTAATGTGCAGTTGGATGTAAATTTTAATTGGACTCTTTGTAACTATTAGTTCTGACCCACCTAAAGCCCTCTGAAGCCACTTTGGTCTGCGGTTGCAGTAGATGAAGATGTAGTAGGCGGGGATGCCGGTGAGCGAAATGGCAAATCCAATCCCTGTGTTGACCGGGTCCGAGTACAGAGACAGGAAGACCATGAAGAAACATGTGAGACAGAAGACCACCGGGATGAAGAGCGGGACCTGTGGACAAGTCAGCGGGGGACAAGTGTTAGTACTTTCTACTCTGTGTAAGCAGATATACACACATTTAACTGCACATTTTGTGAAACTAACTAATTCTCAAAAGTGCACATATTCTTTACTCAAGTAGAAGTACAGACACAAAAAGCAGAAGTGAAGAAGTACAAATGTAAAAATATGGAAAAAGTGTCCCTCTTTGTTAAGTACTGTTCAGTACAGTAACAAAGTATTTGTACTTAGTTACTTCTGAACTCTGAGATTTTCTCAGCAGAATCAAACATTACTCAAAGGAGAAGGTGAGATACGGTGGAATACAGAGAGGGTGAGTGATCTGTATTTTGGTTAGTGCTGTGGTACAGGTGAGATACGGCTCAGTACAGCTCCAGCTGTATACAGGTGTGGAAACACTGACCTTAAAGGGGCGGGGCAGGTCAGGTTTTGTGTATCGGAGGTAGATCAAACCCAGAACCACGATGCCGATGAACAGCCAGCGCAGGAAGCTCATGAAGTTCAACAGGCTGTAGATGTCTCCCACAAACAGCTGGAGCATGGTCATAGGATACTACACACACACACACACAATATTTTTATTTGTAGACATATTATATATTCTTCTTTCAAACTGACTGGCAGGGAATCTGAAGTCTGATGAAAATCTGTTATCAGGAAACCACAAACAGAACAATTGTTTAACCATGTGTCAGCATGCTGGGTAGATGCCAACCCGTTCTCCCTCCCATCTCGTAAAGCAGCTTGGTCAGTGGCCCCATGCATCAAATTATGACACCCTACATACACCCCTAGTGCCAGTTTGCACATGCACGGCTCCACGGTCAAGTTAGCAATATTAAATATGCAGCCTTTGGTTATATTTTTAAAATAAAAGCCCAAAAACTACTTTGGTAAATTCACAAAAGATCATGGTTTGGGTTAAAATAAGCATGTTACTGATGTAAGCTCACGTATGTAACTTCATGTTAAAGCTACTACAATGAACTTTCATATTGTGTTGATTTTGGAGCCCCCTGTGGACAAAAGCAGTAGTGTTTGATCCACAAAAACAAAATATGACGTCAAAAGTGAAATTGTCTAAGTAATAATCCACCTCTTTTTCTTTTTCACCGGCTAACGTACGCCTCACTGTAACTTTGACTTGTTTCATCTGATTTCACAGTGAATCTGACTGGTAGCAGTTATTAGGATTAACAAGACAAAAACAGCTGAGATTAAGTTTGAGATGGATTCATAACTTGTTAAAAACTCCTTGTAGCTTGATTAAGTAACATACATAACGTTACGTATGTTCCTCACGTTAAGTAATGCATAACTTACGTAGGTTATATACATTTCATACGTTACTGGATGTACATGCAGGTAACCATAGCTACAATGTTATGTTTGGTGCCATATTACCTGTGAGATGACTTTGCTCACAGAACAGACGATAATCAACATGTAACATGATGAGTTATACTTATTTCAACTTTGGTTTCCACAGTACGTTGTCATTACGTCTTTTGGTTGAATGCTAATTGCTGTTGTTGTTGTCAGTGGTTGTTATTTGAAATGAGCGCATTAGTGACAGTGTTGTCACTGTTTGCTAATGAACAGTTATGAATGTGTCATGATTGTTGTTGCTGTTGCAGTAAACTGACCAGTATGAGGACAGCAGCCAGTGGAGTGTGTCTGCGGACGTGGATCATAGACAGAACCTCAGGGAGCTGTCCTTCACGTGACGCCACGTAGAACATTCTGGTGAACACACACACACGAACACACAAACAGAGATTGACAATATGGGTAAAAGAACACTATCCGTCTAGATAATCCACAGACCTTGTTGTGAGCAGTTTCATGTAGGAAGTATTTTCTTTCTACTAGAAAGAAAGTAGTTCCTCTATGAAACACGTCACAACAACACTTGTTATTTGAATGTGCTTAGGTTTGAGACGAAGGCCAGTAAAGAGTTAGCATCTGTACCTTGACAGGGCGAAGAGGCAGCCATTCATGGAGCCGAAGCAGGACAGGGCCACAAATATCGGCACCGCTACGGAGAAGTTCCCCATCAGCTTCTCTGCAAAGGTCTGTGACAGGTGGAACCGGAGGGAGACACAGGAGGAACGGAGTGAGCGACAGAAAGAGTTCAACATTTGAGAAACACGCTCATTTGCTGAAATTTCAGTTAGCTAGCTTGTTGCAAGTAGCCAGTTGGTCAAGAAAAAGCTCAAACATGTAGAAAAAAATGTCCGTTTGTGCATAAATGGTGTGAGTTTTAGAGGTGTTGATGGGCAGTGTTGTGCATGAACATGTTAAAAGGGCAGCGTTCATTGAATGTGCTCATATTTTTGGTCGATGGTGAACTGAATGCATCAGTTTGCAATTAATGAACGTGACTGCGGGCATCGTTCGCTCCTGACAGAGAGAGAGAACAACGCTTATAACGTCAGCTGAATTAAATGAAGTGTGATTGCAGGAGAGAGAGAGAGTGTGAATATGGACAGGTGTCTCAAATACAAACACACCTCAAAGTAATACAATAAGTAGTAGTTCTGTAGTATCTAATAATAGTATTTGTGCTTGTTTTAGGTTTTTTTTTGGGTGATTCAAATTCTTGTAGATGTCAGACAACATCCGCATTCAAAGCAGAAGTCTGTCTACTATTGCAGAAGACTGGGTTGCTATTTTATGATTTGAATGATTTAAATTGAATTCAAAGTAATTTTACATTTACAAATAAAATAAATACAAAAACATGAATATTTAGTATAAAGACATTATGTAAGATTTCAGTGTCCCTGATAGGAGGAAGTTCTATTTTGAATTTAATAAAATAAAAGCGGGAATGTGAACTTAAAAATGTGAACTATGAACATGAACTAGTGCATTTTAGTCTCTGTGAAATGAACTTTGTGATAGCTCTTTTTAAGTGTGAACTTGCACAACACTGTTGGTAGGGCCAACGTTAGCTGTTTCTCTCTGCTGTCCCGTCTTTATGCTAATCCAGGCTAACACTGCCATGACTCCAGCTCTGTACTCAACACACAGACACTTTTAGACAAAAAAAACAAAAAGCAAACAAGTGTATTCCCAAAATGTTCTGGGTTCTGCTGTAAAAAGTCCCCAGCTATCAGTTTATTGAATTGTGGTTTGTCTTATTTTATTAACTGTAGCTAGTTAGATGGAATTAGAGCAGTTGACGGGGCTGCTGGCAGTAATTGTCATAAATGGGTCATGCAGAAGTGGGAGCAAAAAGCTGCTTATTATTCATGAAGCCATTCAGTGCTGATTAGTCACAGTCCATGCCTGTACGGACAAGCACTGACTGTGAGGGAAAACTGGGAATTTATCTTGAACAAGTGAATTTGTGGTCTTATACAAATGGACACAGAGATGTTGTTATTTCAGATCATTTCTAGGAAACAGCTCTAAGAAGAAATGCAATTAGTATGTTTTAGTATATTCAGCATGTTTGAGTTCTACTTGGAAAAAAAGGTACATTTGAGGCAGAGCGGTGAGGTAGTGAAACCATTATAGGGACAGTTCACCCCTAAGTCCAAAATACATATTTTTCTTCTGGCCTGGAGTGCTACTTATCCATCTAGATTTTTTTTTTTGGTGTGAGTTGCAGATGTGGTGGGAATACTCCAGGTGAGTGTGTGTGGTGGGGTGAACGCAGCCTTGGCCTGACTCCTCCCTAAGCCGATCCCCTAATCAGGGCAAGGAAATATAAGGCACCTGTTGGCCTTTGCTCTCCCCTTTTCTGCCTCCTGCTCTGTCTGTTCTTGGTGTTTGCCCCAGTTGTGTTGGCTGGCCATGTGCAGAATCTGTTTGTCTTCCTGCCCATCTGCATTCAGTTAAAGCCCCATGCCTGAGCTGGTTTACTTGCCCTTTTAACCACTGCTGTTTTGCCCTTTATTTGCCCATTTAGTTAACCTTTAGTTTATGCTTTTGCTTAAACGTTTAGTTACTCATTACTTTATCTTTGCCCTCTTGCGTAGCCATTATTTGATCTGTTTTGCTCTTTAATCATTAGTTTACTCATTGTTTTGCCCATTATTTTCCCATAGTTCACCCAGTTTTCTTGAATTATTTTGGGATTTTTGTATTTCTGTTCAAATTTGGGTACTTGTTTGTGTATGATTATTTTGTGCCGCGTAATTGTGCCCAAAACCGGAGACCTCTTTGCTAAAAAATTTCCCTTTGACTCTGAATATAAATGATCCTGTAATGTTTTTAGCCAATATCCTGCTGTTAAAGCGATATTCCACCCAAAAATTAAAATTCACTCAATATCGTATTCAATATGTAGCCTCTCGGACTCCATCCATTAAGAGATACGAAGTCTCACGATACATCAGCGTCATGTTTACATCCTACCTGGGAGGCTACAGTTGACATTTCAGCTAAAAACATGGTGTAAATGGCGTCTTTTGTGGTTAAATTATAATGCCGCGGCTCACAGACACTTGGATTACACCACACGAGCAGGATGGAGACATTTTGTGTTTGTTTTGTGTTCTTTTTTTTTACATTTTATCCGTGGTCACCATTCACTGCCATTGTAATGGATTTGGCTGCAACCCTGTTTTCTGCTGAAACTTTTGTGAACTGAGGATCTTCAGTACATATTGAGTGAATTTTCATTTTTGGGTGGAATATTGCTTTAAAGTAAAGTCTAACTTCTTACCTTTCCAGCAGTATGATGTTTTGACAGTTTACTTTAGCCTTGTTTTTACTAGAGTCGGATAAATGGCGCTATCTCCGGTGCCTTAGCTGTGTGCTAACTACGTCCCATTCGGACACCCGTGTTTCCTCACTGTAAATGAGCTGCAACTGGTTTTGAGGTGGAAGTGTCTGACTGTGGGTGATAGTAGCAAACGGCGTCCGTATGAGGATGTAATTCTGGTAAGTTCTTTTTTCTTTCAGAAGCAGAGAGCCCTATTGTTGGGAGGCTAGGGCCTATGGTGAAGCCCCTTCACTTTGTGCATGTGAGTAAATGCACTGGGACACCAGACTGCACCATTTTTGTTGTGAGGATTGCTGTGCATCCTTGGTGAGTAGCGGTGGCATCCTTGTCTCCCTCTCAACAAATGGCCTCTGCTTAGTTTCCTTAGCTTCTTTAGTTTGTTTAGGTTGGACTGGGTTTCATATTTTGTAATATTCAGTTATTAGAATTTATATTGAGGCCTTTTTAGTTTTAATTATAATAAAGTAATTTTACCCACACACTCATTTTCAGTTTTTTCCTTTGTCTATTAATCTTTTTTTCCTCCCCAGCAGCTCTAGTCCCTGCTTATTTATTGCTTTGATTATTTTGATTGTTACAAATAAATTTGCTTTAATTGTGAAACCCGTCTCTCCCTCCTTATTGGTAACGCCCTGTTTGCTTTATTATCTACTCTCTACACAGTATTCAAGATTCGTTGAAAAACAAATTTCCTGGGGTGAAATTCCCCAAGTGGCGTTGTTCAGCTTTTTCTCTATTCTCTCCTTACTGACACACAACACCAGCCAAACCCTTTGCCACACTGTTTGAGAAAGAAAGTAGTTCTGGTAAATTCTAAAGTAGTTCCTACATGAAACTGCTCACAACAAGGTCTGTGGATTATCCTGAGTAGCCGGATCATGATTTTTGGAAATAGACTCCGGTTTTGAATTTTCAAGCTAGTTTCATTATACTGGAGAGAAGGCAGCTGATATCTCCAAAACTCTGCAACTCGCACCAAAAATCTGGGTGAATTAATAGCACTTGAGACCAGGGTAAATATATGTATTTTTTTTTTTATTTTGGGGTCTATATTTTTAACACTTTGAGAAATGTTCTACTCATTTTGCATCCAAAGTCGACAATGTACCTCCAGTTCTACCTAATGACTTCAGATACACACAAAATGACAATCATCTGTACGCAGTTCTTCAAAACTCGTCAGCTCTTTTCATCAATCACCCCTCCCACTCGTACATTATGTGAACATACTTCTAATTTATGCCGTCTAAAATTACCAATTGTGCCTCGAGGCCGGCCTCCATGAGAAAAGTTCCAGACATGAGTTCAACTCTGTAATTAAGTTTGAGATGTAAACTTTTGCCGGCTGTCTGAGAGAAAGGAAGGAACAGGGCGTAATTCTTTTATCCCATCACAGCCTTCTAAGAACAGATAAATGCTCTTAACACCTTTCTTAAGGCGCTGCTATCACTCATCGTACACAGGGCAATAACGCTAACTGCATTAGAAAAGATCAGACATCTCTTAGTGAATGAGTCTTCCCCAGCTATAGGCTTACAGTAGCACTGATAGCAGTCCTCAGTCTAATAAGGGCTGGTGTCTGTTATTAGGGGGTATCTGTGATGTGATTAGCATTAACAGGGCTGGGCTGAAACAATCACATTAACAGCTGCTGGGAAGCCGAGCTGTCAAAGACACTTCACTAATAATGACATGTTAAGTGCAGGAAGGCAACCGCCGCGCTCACATCAGGAGTAAACACCACTAACAGCACAGAGGTGAGACCTCAGCTACATGCTTTTAAGCAGCGCACGCCTTCCATCCTGGAGGAGAGCCAAGCCCAGCTCCAAATGCAAAGAACTCGGTGTCAAACATCTGTTGACACTCTTCAATCTGTGCACAAACAAACACAACTTTGCGCTTTCAAAGCGTGTGCAGCGGAGATGCCAATTTTTCATGCAGGTGATACGCCAGCCCCTCCCATTGACTTAATTCCTGGTGATGTAGTAAAGTGCGAGAAAGGTTTGTCGGCGACATTTAAAGTTTAAAGTGACGTAATGAAACTGTTTTAACACCAGAATTTTAACTACCAGAGTTCTTTAATGACTAGAATGGCCAGAGTAGTCGGTCTGATGGCTCGTACTAGGCTGTGCTAAATGTAATTTCAGTCAGAAAACTCATGTTTGTGTTTATGCACACAGATTATGTTTACATAGAGATATTGAGGAGTGATGAACACATATCTTGGACGCCCTGTCAGAGCCTGCAGGTGGATGCTGTGGTGGTGGCTGGCAGACGGAGAGATGGGAGGTTTTATTGTTTTAAATAGACCGCCAGATTGGAGGGGTGTGTTTGGTGTGTACTACAGAGTGTGAGGCGTGTCATGTGTGATTGCTGTGCAGTTCCAGCTGACAGAGCTAGCTTCAAGGTGTCGCTACATTTTATGTCATGACATATTTGCATTTTAAGCTTCTGTTGAGGTTTTTGTAATATTTTATGACAACATCACCCTAAAAAAACAAACAAAAACTCAAACAAAATCCTCAATTTGAATAATTCATTGGTTTAAATAGACCACTAAGCACCAAGAGAATGCAGTTAGCTTTAATAATATAATTTTTTATAAGAAGAATGTTTTGTTACGTAAAAACGTTGTGATATTTCAGTGCTCTGGAATGAGAGAAAATATTTTGATCACACGAGTCTGAAACAATCCTACACAGCCACCATTTAATCTAATTCACATAAATAGTATAATAGGTTTAACCTCATCGTTATCTGAAACTACGCAGGAATACTGGGTGAAAAAAACAAAAACATGAGCACCATTTGAATTTGATATGAACTTGGGGCTCCATCAGTCTCAGCATCATCAGGGCGTGCATGGCTCTGTAGCAAACATTCTCCTTCTTGATGACATTTAGTTCTGACATTCTGCAAAACTTTCTTTTCTTCTTGTTTTAGCTCAAAGCTAAAGCTAGGTTTTTTTAATTTAAAAAAAAGACTGGAAGAAAAAGCAGTAGGAATGAAACTTTAAAGGGCCAACATTCTGATGAAACTTCATGTTTGAGATTGTGAATTCTTGTCTGGGACATGGGTGTTTTCTTGCACACAGCAAGTTTAGAAATTAAGTATAACTCACGACAGCGACTGCGTCCGAGGACAGGAGCTCCTCTGCTGACATCACGGTGTAGTACGCCACGTTGGTCAGCACATAGCAGGAAGTCACAATCGCCATGGAGATGCAGATAGCTAATGGCACAGTCCTGAGGGCGCGGGGCGGGGGGAGGGGGTAATAACAGGAGCAGAACACCGTCATTTACTCGTGTGTCACTCAGCACAGACTCATTCAAAGATTTCTCCACTGACCCGTCATTAATATAAAAATAATGATTATAGCTGCTTTAAGGATGTTTCCAAGTAATCGGGCTTAATTGACATTTATGCTGCTACTGAAGACAGTATTTTTCCTTCAGGTTTTAAATTCAGCGATTACAGATTACCAATAATAAAACTCACCGTTCAGGGTTATCTATCTCCTCTGCCACAAAGTTCAGATAGAACCTGAAAAAGAGAAAATATCATTTATTTATTTATTATGACCATTTTCATCATTATTATTTATTCATCTTTATTTTGTTATTTTTGTCTGTTTTTGTCATCATTACATCTCTGTTAGCTCGCTTACATTTTTCTTTTACCTTTTTCTTTCTAATGCTTTGTTCTATTAGCAGCATTAATATAATTTTTATAACTTCTGTTATTATTATTGTTGCTATTATTGTTATTGTTATTACCATCATCATTTCTATTATCATTGTATACTGTTTCATGTATGCACTGAAACACTCAATAAACAAAACTGTGAAAAAAAAAGGAAACAGACATTATGTAACCTCCAGTGATTCATGAATGGTAAATCATGCAATGCATAACAATGTACATAATGTGTGTGTGTGTGTGTGTGTGTGTGTGTGTGTGTGTGTGTGTGTGTGTGTGTGTGTGTGTGTGAGAGAGAGAGAGAGAGAGAGAGAGAGAGAGAGAGAGAGAGAGAGAGAGAGAGAGAGGACCATACCTACCATCCTGCGTATGCATACATCCCAGAGTAGAAGGCCAGTGGCATACCGGCCAGCTTTACATTTGTCAGCTCAAATGCATTCTCAAAGTTCTTGGTCTCTCCTGCAAACACACACACAAACACACACATTTCTCCTTGTTGACTGTTTGAAGCACCATAATTGCTCGCAAATGAAGAGCGATTGTTGCAGCAACGGAATGATCTGTGCAGATAGTTATTACACAAGACCAGGAGCGATCATATCCATAATAATAACAATGATAATTATAATAAAAGCAGTTTTAACAATAAAACTGATGAATGGAGCAGCACTCTGCCTTATTAGCTTGGAGAAATTCATTCCTCTGCACAACAACAGGTACTTCAGACAGATTAAAGCACTCTCAAATATAATCAGTGCTCAGTTTAATGCAGCAGCTCACATTTATTAACAAAAACTGCTCGTACGAACAGATAAAACAATCTAATAGGACAATAATGTTGCAGTGAATTGTTGAGAGCCATGAATTGTTTGTACTGATCACTATGTGATGATGCAGAGTGGACACATTAACAGAGTCAGATTAAGGCAACAGTGGGACCAAATATTAAATAAGAGGCCCTCATTGCCCAAACTGCCCTTATCATTGGAGCTGATTTTTTTTTTCAACACATCCTCAGACTGAAACGACAGAATATTATATATATTATATAATATTTCCTAAAACAACATATGTCTGTTGGAGACAACCAGTCACACTGTTGGACCTGAAGTATGTTATGTAAATCATGTGTCATGTGTGACGTTAAACGTGGTTAACATCGTGAAGTTTAGGCAACAAAACTACTGGATTCAGTTTAGGAAAAGACCACAGGTTGGGGTAAAATAAGTACGTTACGTCGCATTACGTGATGTGACAGAATGTAATGTCATGTCACGTGATTATTGTGATTATTGTTATGGGTGTTAATATTGTATATTGCACAATGATATCACATTATGTAGTCATATGACATTAAACACGTGGTTAACATTCTGAAATGTGTTTTTATTAGGTTTAGACAGAAAAATCGTGGTTTGGGTTCAAATAATTACATTCTGTTACATAAATCACCTGCTGTTGAAGATCTGTCCGTTCTGTCCTTTGGTAATGCCACACTTACTATTACAGACTCTGGGTGTGCAATATTCTACTCTATTCTCCTCTCCGTTCTTCTATTCTGTTCTACTCTATTCAACTTTATTCTATTCTATTCTATTCTATAAGGACTTATATCTGTCCTGCTTCCTGTATGTATACTATATATATGGTTTCCTTGTCTTGCACATAGCCTGAACATCTGAATGTAAAAGAGATCCAGCGTGTTCTTAACTGAGGATCCTCTATGGCCATAAAATCAAACTACATGCCAGGAAACGTCCAAGTACTCCCTGGCCAGAGCTCTGTTCCGTTCTGTCCTGGCCATTTGTTTACTTTAGATAAAGACCTGATAAAAGCCATTTTGCTCTGCTCTCCTTTGTGCTCTGGCAGGTCACAGGTTGAGTAGCTGTCGTCATGAGGATCTGGTAGTTATTGGCTTTAGCTAGTGTGCAACACATGTAAATGATAACTATGAGAGGTAAATTATAGTACTAGCAGTTCTAGTTAATTGTAAAGCTGACGTGAGCATTCAGTAATACTGTATGTACTGTATGGTGATGGTTTTTAAAGAAAGTGGGACCCCACAGCTGAGCGAGGAGCTGTGGTTCAGGGTCTCTTGTGTATGTACCACCTGCTGTGAGGATACTGTGAAATGCCTGAGTTGTCGCTTGCTGTGAGCAGCTGTGTGTCACCGCCTGCAAGGCTTCAAGGTTATATTTACAGTGCATGTTGTGCTAATTGTTGCAGCTGAGCACTCTGTGTGAAGTCTGAGAATGTTTTCAAGGATCAAGCACTGCATGTCCTGCAGACTGTTGGGGGTGGTCGGTTTGGTTGGTCTGCGAGGCAGCTGGATTCACAAGGTCACATGAGAATCCATCTTGCGAGATTTCAATTTATATCCATTTGTGTCAAAAGTGGTGCAGCCAATCAGCATCCTAGGGAGGGACTACTGGCAGCTACGGGAATGGTTTTAGGTGTGATGACAGCGAGAAGCAGCCATCTCGAGCAAACAATGGCGACCCCTGAAGAGCTTCGCCTAGATACTGTGACACCAACTGTGATTGGTTGAAGTTAACCCGTCTGAGGCCTGGTAGACAGATGGTTCATCCAATCACCTGCCGAGTGTGTTTTGAAAGTGCCTGCCCTTTTCCAGGCAAATTTTAAGGACAACTTCCCAGATGGTTTTGCGTAACAAACCACCCGGCGTGTCATGTTAGCTGGTTGGGGATCTATTATAGTACTGATGATGATGATGATGATGATGATGACGGTGTCTTACCTTTGAAGAGCTGGTACATCCCCGGTACTATGATGATGGCGATGGCCAGCAACTTGCTGCAGGTGAGGATGATCTGAATCCTCGCTGTCCAGGTCACACTCATGCTGTTCAGGTACATCACACAGGCTACAGAGACACAGAAAGACAGTCATGTGTTGTCCGGTCCATGTGTCAACAGCTTTTGGCTCATTGTGTGTCCATTTGTAGCGGTTATACTATATTCTATTCTCATTTTATATCTGGCACATGTTCTCCTTGGTAATTACTTTTAGATATCTTGTACCAACAATAGCACATGTGGATGTGAGTATTACTAGTTTTTTACTATCAGTAGTAGTCAACACGTTTTACAGCAGCTTGACCAGTGGCCCTACACTTCAAACTATGATGCTGTAGGTACCCATGTAGCATCAGTTTTGCACATGCAAACAACAATAATAAACATATCGTCAGTATTGTTGAACAGTCACAGTTTGGTTAGGTTTAGGAGTAAGTTAAAGTTCCTGTGAAGGAAAAAGAAAGTTTTTCTTCTAAACACATTGTACATGTTAGAACACGGTTGCTGAAAACATGTGAACAGACTGAGAACTGTGTAGTACTGAATTGTGGAGTTAGAGCGTTAAACTGTTGTTCACGATTTCTGCATTCAGGATTTTTTGGGTGGACCTGACACATGGCTCGGTGGCGTGCCAGAGCCGTGGTTCTTCAACACAATATAAGCCGCAGAAACCGACACACACGAATGACACCGCCTCCCCCTCCTCTCACCCTCCTAAACCGTCAGTTACAAGCATACCTTAAGCCACTGTTTCCCAATCTGGGATCCAGGTTAGGGGATCATCAAAACCACTAACTAAAACTGCAATTTAGAAAAAAGTCTGCATGCAAAACCTATTTCAAGAGATACATTTTTTTGTCCTCACTCATGAATATCAGGCCACTTAGTCGGCCACACCTCTGTGACCTTTGCAGCTCTGTGATAATGAATCATTCTCATTCTGCTGGAAAGAATGGGTGTGTATCAGCTACTCTGCTGGGTAGTTCAAGGAAAAAAATGTGACATGTGGCAAGAAAAAAAGTGTTGTAATTAAAATGAAAATGACTTAAGACATTGGCACGTTATTCACACACCATTTGGTGAGATCAGGCTTGTGAGTTCTGTGACTTTTTTTGAAACTAATTCAATTTCTGACATTGAGGCTGGTGAGTGTTAACTGTTTTCCTGACTATGACATCAGAGGGATGTAATCAGTTTGGCACCTATTTAAGATTATAACTTATCTTTTGTCATGTTGGCTGTTTATCTGATGAAGTTCTGGTCCGGTACAAATGCTTGTACGAAAAGCTTATGGCTACGGACAAAAGGAAGCAGCAACTGCAGTAGTTGTTAGCAGCAGTAGTTCAAGCAAGACACGACCACAGGACATAATGAAGAATTTTCAAAAATCCTTAAGTTGATGCTTGTCATCAATTAGGCAGTGAAATAAATTCCGTCCACATGTTGTGATGTATTTAATGGCTGCACAGAACAATGCTACATCAGCTTTTGCCTCTTTTCAAGAAGTACGTTATCGCAGCTTCCTCCAGCATCGCCACATTTGTTGTTGTCAGAAACTTTTGACTCTTCTTCCTCTTCAGGGTTGACCCTCTAGTGCTTAACATCCATTCCAATATAAAGGATGCACAGAAGTATGTGAGCAGTGACAGTTATATTGTTTAAAACATACATATTATATATATTTTAAAGAGCCTTTAATCCAGTATGAGAATACGCTCCATATTTCCTTTTACTGAAGGTGTTATACTGCACTTGGCCTAAATATAGGACAGGATGTGCACATACCTACAATTCTGCACCCTGTGACACTGAGACATGCTGCATCATTATTCAACCAATTAAAATCTGAAAAATGACCCATGAATGTAGCTTTATTATGTGCAATATTGTCTACTTTGTTCCCTGACCTGAATTTTTCCCTGAGCTATCCAACTCCAGCAAATTTGACTGTACAGTAGGCTGAATTATAGATTTTTGCACAGTTGCTGTTGTGTCTGTTTGTGTTGTGGTGTGTGTTTGTATTCAATGGACAGGATGGG
>JAJHUR010140107.1:571-34556 GCA_027495735.1 Lutjanus campechanus | reverse complement strand
CATTCACACACAGTCACACACAGCCATCGGGAGCAA
This sequence comes from Lutjanus campechanus, assembly GCA_027495735.1. NCBI lineage: Eukaryota > Metazoa > Chordata > Actinopteri > Lutjaniformes > Lutjanidae > Lutjanus > Lutjanus campechanus. Next base: position 34,520 of record JAJHUR010140107.1, on the reverse strand, counting down.
TGTGGGGTTCAGTGGGCCTCATGCAAGAACCGCTCGTACGAACAGATTTGTTCTTAAGTGGAGCATACGAACACAATTTACGAGGTCCAGACCTGTCATAGAGTCATGTGCAGTCAGTCTGCTGGTATACAAACCTAAGTTTTTCACTAACAACTGTATATTTAATTAGTTTGAAGGCATTTTGAGTTTGAAAAATAAATTACAAACTACTCCTCATGTTGACATTATTCTGTTTGTCTACATTTTAAATTATAGCCTAATATAATTATAAATTCATATATAAAGCCTCTCATCCTTCATTCAGTGATCTATTATTACCTGCTGTCAGCTGTATTTTTCGTATATCTTCACATGCAGGTGTAGTCTCTGTCCAGGTGAACATCCTCACTTATTCTGTCTCCGTGACGATAACTTCTCCTTTACCTTCTCTCACTGCAGTCATCGATCGCCCCTTACTGTGGCTGTGGCGAGTTGTTTTTTTTTTTCTTTAGTCATTTTCATATCGAGACGTTTCTTCTTTTTTTCAGTGACAGTCCGACCCTCAGGTAACACGGTATTAACAGCACTCGTTTTCCCCGTTTATTTGCTTTAGCAGGTGTTTAAATTTCACTGCTGACACTGTTAACATGACAGTTTTTCCTTCATGGATCTCTGAAAACAGAACGTCAAACGCCAAACTCGTAAAGTTCCTCTTTTTCCTCTTCGATTCCATTTTCATGAATGAGCTCGTCCCGACATGTGGAGCAGGAAGCGCAGCCTTATATGGTATTATTGGGGCGTAAATTATGCTAATTTACAAGTCTCATGCACGTGCACTCAAATACGCACACGCGGATCATTTACACGGTTTTCTGAGAGCGTTTGTTGAATCTGACGTGGCGTGTTTGTACGAGACCTTCATGCGAAAAAAGTGAGAGAAATTTAAGTTGTGAATACGAAAATGTTCTTGCATGAGGCCCCGTGTCTTGCCCAAGGACACTTCGACATGCAAAACAAAAGAACTGGGGATCAAACCACCAACTTTCTGACTGGGAGACGACTCGTTATACCAACATGCCCCCCCTCACCTGTTCGCTCTGCTGTGAGAAGATCTGACAGTTCCTGACAGAGACACACAGACTCTCCTGTTCAATGTAAAAGCCTCTTTATACAGTTGTTTAATCTTATACATTAAGTGCAGCTGGTTGGTGTCATTCAGCATCACGTTAGTTTCGATTGTTTTAATAAACTCTACAAAAACGTAGGTGCTAATTGGCCGAAGAGGAGCTGCTCTGCTATCTGCGCTCGATTGCTCTTCCTAAACTACCCGGATGTCTGTCACAGTGAATTGAAACTGAATTTTGAGAACTGAATTTGAATAGTGAGAACTGAATGTGAAAATATATATAGTTGAATTTTCATAATCTTACATACAGTTTCAAGTTTATTGGATTTCAGTTCCAAACTAATAAATTCAATTTCAAATTATACTATTCAGATTCAGTTTTACAACACAATGATTCAAATTAAACAATACAAATTCAAATTATGTAATTCAAATTCAAATATAAATTTTTCAAATTCAGTTTCTGGTGGCACATATTTCAGCCCATACACATTTAGTTTCTGACGTTAGTACACAGTACAGATTTGATTTGACACACCATCACTCTGAACTGCTGTTCCCTGCACTTCCAACAGAAACAGCGTGTAGTTAAAGAAAAAAAAGCATGTCTCTACATGTGGTCAAAGCCTTCCTGTATCATACTCATTAAGATGATTTGAATGTGCTACTATCAGATAACACCCAAAGGAGCAGGACTCTGGCCTGTCAAGGCAAACCTGGTTTAAATAACCAGCTGGGTTGTTTGAGGATTGACCTGCTGAGGGTTCATATCCTGAATTGGTAGCAGGCAGGCGTATCCCCACTCTGAGTCTGACTGAGTTGAAATTTGACACATATCTAACTCAATGTGCTCTACAAAAAGCCTCTTGGACCATGAAAGTCTGAAAGATAGATTGTTTGCTAATTTTTGTATAATCTAAAAATCAGTAATATTACTTCAACTCTATCAACACCACAGTTGGTGATCAGCATTGTGGGACTGACAGACCTGTAAATGATCCAGACTGGTCCAAACACATGGATCAAAGTGCAGCTTAGCAGGGAATTGTCCATAACTCACTGTCCATCCCAAGTCAGGCAGATATCTTTAATCATTGGGAAAGGGTGTGCAGAGCAGTTTGGGTCTGATCAATAAGGGGCAGCACAAATGGCAAAACATGTATCTCTAAACCAGATGGACAGAATTTCACTGCTTTAGGTGCACAGGCTCTGCTCTCAAGTTAATCTCAAATTCTGTCCATCTATACCTGCTTTTCCTTTGCACCTATGCAGGGGTGTGGAGCTGTGGAGCTGAGCCCAGGTGACACTGGGTGAGAGGCGGGGTGCTCCAGGACAGGTCACCAGTTCATCACAGGGCTGACACACAAAGACAAACAACCACTCACACTCATTTTAGAGTGCATTAAACAGTATGAAATGTTTCAATCCAATCATATAGAATTTATACTTGTGATGCAACATCTCATTTATTTTAAATCACAAATCTCTGTAAACTATTACTAATAAACTGCACTTTAGCAGGCTTGGCTTTACAGACTTGTTGCTCCAGAAACCAGCTCTGAAGAAGTGAAACTAACACCCAAATCAACTTTGAACTACTCTGTTATTCACATACGAATAACAAGAGCCTGGAAACAAAATGACACTCAGATTGATCTTTTACCAGCATAAGCATTACTTAGCTTTGATGGTATATCCAGTGCTGGAACTTGTGCAGATTACTAATATGAGGCCTTATTGAAACATTCTGCCTTTGGTGACCGAGTATCAGAGACATCAATCTGAGCACAGGGCTGTACTACAAAGCAAGATTAATGTGTTGTTGAGGTATGTTCAGTCTAAAGTCAAAGTTTTCCGTGTCATGAATGGCTCTCTTTTAACTCGGCTGTAAAAAGTGCCACTTTTTGACCAAGTTCTTTATGAGTGATATAGATTATAAACTGAGGGAAGACATTAAAAATGAGAAGTTTCTGAGCTGTAAGTTTGTAATATCACAGAACGAAGACCGAAACGCCTGTCATCTCTGACTGGGGTTTTAGGTTTTGTTGAGCAGCTCATGCAGAGAAAGCCTGGCTGTGTTGAACTTCATCAACACCGTGTGCAACTGTTCTCACTGCTGACTGCTATAATCTGCTATGATCACATGCAATGTCAAAATATGGGGCTTTAATGACAGTACATCATACATTATCTCTATAGCCAGTCAGTTTAACACTGACGCAAACCTGTGTGAGGTCAGTTAATTGTGTAGTGGTATCAAAGTGTCCACTGTCTTTCATGTATTTTAGTTTTTAAAATGTTTCATTTGACATGTATGTTTTGTGTCCGTCTGAACACTTATGAACTATGCTGAAAATAAGAATGTCCTTCTGATTCATTATGTTTTGTAGATCCATGAATAAAGGAAAAATATTTTTGATGCATTCACAGTAAATTTCATTGACTTTATACACTTGAATAAGATCCATTAACATGACGCATTTCCTTTATATGTCCTTAGAAAAATAATCCATACTGTCAACAATTCAGCAGACATGTGAAAATAAAACACCTCGTTGAGGTTAAAGTCCAGAGAAGAACATATGTGGAGTTTCAGCAGTAAATGGGCTCTGGGAGGCTGGATGTCATATCGTCCTGTTCTGCAGAGAAATCTGCTGGCTGCCAGTGACACTCGATCAGAGCGTCGTACAGTTCTTCACTGAGCTCCATGAACTTCCTGTTGGCCTCCACCACATCCAGCTCCACACTGGGATCTGCAACACAGGGACAGGCGCTTATGAAGTGCTTCAAACACATGAGAGCTGCTGAAACAACACTTAGCACACAAAATACATAAACAAGAGAAAATGTAACAATTAAGTTAAAATTATTATCAAAAAGCCCCAATAAAAGTAGGACCACTGACATGACACAGTCTGGAAAAATGTTAATTGGCGAGTTTAAGAGTTGTAGTGTTTGTAGGTTTTTTTTTGTTGTTGTTGTTTGTTTTTTGTACTTTGGGCAGAGCCTGGCTATTCCACCCTGCTCCCAGTCATTATGCTAAGCTAGGCTAACCTGACTCCCGCGCCATACTGAACATGCAGCCATGAAACTGATATCCACATGGACGTCTCAGTCTCTGAAAGAAAATGAAGTGTAGTTTCCAAAATGTTGAACTACTCCCTTAAACTCTTTTAAGACCATAAATCCGTCATTTGGGCGGTCTGCATTTGACCTCAATGATATCATCAGTGTCATTCTCTCACTGCCAAAGACAAATTTGTACCAAAGAAGCAAGTAAAACCATGTATCCTGCTTCAAATGTGCCTTTTCATGCCATTAAAACCTTTGAGATTTTGGACAGTTAATCAGCAAAAATAAACGTAAGTAATTAATTACCTTGGATCTACATCAATCATTCCCAAACACTGGGTCGAGACCCACAGGTGGATCACAAGAGATTTTAAACTGGGTCACCAAATAAATAAAAGACAATGGAAGAAAGAAAGAGTTTTTCACCTAAATGCACTAATATGCACTAACTACCTCATTTAAGAAGTCAGCTGAAATGTCCTATACTATTAAAAAAATAAATAAAAAATTTAAACGCAAATTACTTCAACAGATTTTTGAGCCCAACTCAAACTCTTAAGTTTTAAAAAGGTTTTAGAGATAATTTTCTTTTCTTTAGATAAACTTGAATCTTTTTGAACCCTATCAAAAATTATTGCATAAACTGGAAAATAACGATAAATCAGCTCACTGTTGTTCACTGAAATACAAACTTCCTTCAGTTTCTAAACAAAGATTCAAGTTTATCTAAAGAAGAAAACTCAACTAGGTCAGCAAAACCTTTTCTTAGGTTGTTTTATTACTGTGGTTGCCTCGAAATTTTGAGCAGTCTCAACTTTTTTTTTAGATTTTCTTGATGAGAGGAAATAAAAACAATGAGATGTGAAGTCATTTGTTTCTCAATTATAAATAATTAAACATGTAAGGTGCAGAAATGGCAGTTAAGATGATCACATTCATTTATGCACAAATTAACTGAAAAAAGTTTGTGAAACACTGATCTAAACAATTTTAATCATTCATTCTTAAGAACTGGGACAAACCTGTATTTTACGGGGTTTTAAACCTTGTAACAGGCCAACCCACTAATGTTTGAATGTTGTTATCAAATGTAGATGTCAACTCTGTCAGATCTTCCATCTGACATAGTTGACATCTACCTTTAATAAACTCTTGGAATTTCTGGAGTTGACAAAATGTTCCACGTTTTCATGTCACAGCATAGTCACAATAAGCAGCATTTTATTTTTTGAAGTGTCTCAGAGTCTCTTAATGTTAATCAAAATACACATTTTTAAACCATAATTCTTATTTAGCTTTGATTCAGAAGGGCTACAGAGTTGACATGTTATGGCTGAGACACATCTGATAACAATATTATAGAATGAATTTGTTGAAAAATAGAAAGTTTACCTGTGCTTGAACAGTATTTTTAAACCAGGAAGTGAGACTGGTCCTTAAGGCAAGCTAAATATATTTTAAAGTTGTTTGAAGTTTGAATTCTTGTCTGGGACACGATATCTGACACAGAGCAAGTTTAGAAATTAAAAAAAAAAAATGTATAAAAACATTTTATAAATTAGATATATTTCATGTCCTTAATGAACACATTTTCACCAAAAAATGGAATTAAGAGTGTTGGTATCAATATACATCTGTATATTATGGTACGACATGATTTGTCCTTATTCTCAAGAATGGGTGTGATAAAATAAAAATGAAAATATGTAATAAGAAATTTGTATTGTGGTTCCTAGTCCCAATACCAACCTTCAAGTCCATCGTCCTCCTGAACAGTTTCACTTTCCTAAAGAGAAAAAACATGTTAGAATGATTCATGTGTATTAACAAAGACTCACTGAAGGCTGTAAGACAGAGATTCTTACCTGTGGTGGGGGATACTGAGTGTAATCATACTGCTGGTAGCTGTAGCCATAACCTACTCCGGTCGGGTCGTAGCCCCAGGACGAGTAATAGCCAGGATAGGCCTGCTGCTGGTACTGGCTGTACTGGTCATAGCTGTTTCTGTACGCTGAGCTGGACTGCCATGACCTGTGCTCTGACTGCTGCTGCTGCCTGTTCCTCAAACTCAAGATGGACAAAGAGACACACTGAACTCCACCAACCATCATCAGACACAAATCAGCAGTTCACCGACATCAGGAGGGAAGTGTGTGAGGACTCACTTGTTGGCAGCCAGGCTCAGTCTGAGAGGTTTACCACCCAGTCCCACAGCACCCTGACACTCCTCTAATGCCCGCTTCTGCAGCCGCTCATCTGGGAACTGGACAAAACCACAGCCCCTGCAGGGAGACACACAGGCAGTGGTCATGGGAAATGATGAATGAGTGGATCATGCTGAATAAAATATGACAGTGTCAATTTATTGGCTCCTTTCTCCAGTTTGTTTGGATAAGATTTTATGCCTTTATTTGACAGAGACAGCTGAAGTGAAGACAGGAAAGGGGGTAAAGAGAGAGAGGGGGTGACACACAGCAAAGGGCCACAGGCAGGAGTGGAACCAGCGACTGCTGCAGAAGACTTATAGGCTCAGCTCAGCTCAGCTCAGCTCACCCCCCTACATTACAAGCCTACATTCCTCTGTCTGTGTTTCTCAGCAGAGTGTGTGTGATCGACTGTAGATCCTTCCCACAATAGCAGAAAAAACAGGTATGGGAGGGGAGAGCGAGGGGAGATGGTCCATGGTTAGATCAATTGTGGATGGCGTAGTTCTCTCAGACAGATAAAAAAAATGAAAATAAGAATTGCTAAAATGGGTTGTCACATATACCTTGGCAGATGGCAAATCCTTTAGATTTTCCCAGAAAAAGTGACCCAAGTCCTTTAGATAGAACTCAGCTGACAGGCTGTTAAAGACAACCAAGAGAGTCAGAGAAAGTCTCGGTTTTGAAGTTACGTTACAATCTGTTCTAGAGCTGCACAATTAATAATCGCAATCACAATATGGCTGCAATTTTCTAACTGCAAGATAGCCAATTTTTGTTTCAGGCGAAATGCGTCAAAAAACTTTTAAATGAATGAATGTGGTGAGGCAGAGATGTCCTGTCCTGTCATTTTATCATGTTTTTCATCCAAAATAAGAATGATATGAAAATGATCATTGCCTCTAATGCTGCAAATCATATCGCAATTACAAGATCATTCAAAATAATCGCAATTAGATATTTTTTCAAAATTGTTCAGCCCAGTCCGTTCACAGGTTGGCAGTTTAAGTCAAGTGAAGACAGTTTTATTTGTATAGCTCCAAATCACATCAATGATTATCTCAGGGCACCTTCACATGGAGCAGGTCTGGACTGTACTCTTTATAACATTATTCATGAGTTAACAAAGTAGCTCTCAGCAGCTTTAGAAACAGCTCTTTAAGAGGAAACTCTTGACCTCACGTTCTTCTTGCTAGTTTTAGCACCAATTAGGCAGACTTCCAGAAGCCCCACAGGCACTTCACAAATGATCCCAGCCTCTGAAGGACAGATCAAGGCCAGTGGTTTGTTCTCATCACCTGTACCTGCTATACTCCTAACAGACACCTCAGTCACATGAATCACGTCTGACTGTTGAAAGGCTTTAAGGGAGCAGAGCGGGTAGTTTCAAGCAAAGAGAAATGAGACTGAAACAAACACACTTGGACCAAGTTTTGAAGAAGGTGGCTACACATACCTACACCAACGCAGGCCAGCAATATAGATTGTCTCCATATTGTGTGCTGACATGTTAATACTCACTTGGAGTTGCCCATGCTGTCCAGCACCACTTTTCCACCACGACAGGATGGGTAGCGGTTGTAGAAAAACTCATAAAGCATCCCATCATCCACCTCTGGAGTTAGATCTCCCACAAAAAGAGAGTACATCTGACTGCAACAAGAGGAGGACACAGAACCATGAAAACATGATGTGGAATAACAGCAGTATGCACAGTGATAAAAGATGGAAATGTCATGAGTTTCCAGGAAATAAAACAATACATTAAGCAACCAAGACCACTTTAGATACTTGCAATTGAGAGACTTTTATGACAGAGAAAAAAGTACAATGCAAGTTTGAATAGTTAGAACCATAATAGGAATCCACAATTCCAAGGAATAAAGAGTAACACCTAATGGAGAAAACAGGAAATACAACATTATATGTAAAACTAAAATGGGTGTGAATATCTCTGAAGATGAATGGTTGCATATTTGGAGAACACAACAGTCTTACTTGGAGAGAGCACTGCTGGAAGAAATCTAGACAAGGCAATCCAGATTGTTCATGGGTTTTTTGTGTGTTTGTCTCGTTTTGTGTGTTTTTGTTGTGTGTGTGTGTGTGTGTGTGTGTGATCTTTAAAAGCAATAAAGTATCAAAAAGGAAGACATAATGTGTCAATAATTAATATGACATCTTAAAGTTAAAGTCTTTGATATCCCGCATGCAGCGTTTGGACTCACCCACTGTCTTGTTTCCCAAAGGTGGCTCGATTTAACTTGAACCTCGTGGGCTGTGGGACAGATGGGACAGAGACATTTTAGTCCACCATGTCATTTGATCAACTGATATAAGAACACAAAAAAAAACCAAAACAACAACAACAACAACAACAACAAAAGAATATATCTACTGTGACTAACAACTGCTCTTCGTACCGGGTTGGCTCCTGGTAAGGCTTTTCCGTTGATTTTGCGGAGACACCTCTCAGCTGTGGCCTCATCTGTCATCTCCACAAAACAGTAGCCCAGAGCACCCCTGGGTGATGACACACTGTTTAACGTCAGAATAGAACAACTGCAGCAACAACAGCAACTGCTTGTGGGTTTAGTTCTTACCCTGTCATCTTGTTGCGAATGATCCGCACGTTAACCACCTGCTCGCCCATCGTGGCGAACGCTCTGGTGATGAACTTCTCATCCATGTAGGTCTCCAGCTGCAGAGCAACACAAACACACCCTCACTCAGTGACATCTGCAACTTCACCATCTTGAGACAACTTAAAAGGAAAATGTAGCACTTTTCATGTGAATGTCCAGTCAGTGCTGAAGCAAGTGACAGAGAAAGCTGAGTTCTCCTGCTTCAAAATCTGTTGTTCTTCCTGCGTCCAGTGATGTCACAGTGATGTCACAGTGATGTTGTTGGTAGAAGAGGAAGAACTACAGCCTGTCTCAGCTTGGATTTCTCATCTCCTCCTCTGGGCAGCCAGTGGTTGTGCTAGATGAATATTTTTGTCACCTCATGCAAGTTTTGGGAAGAAATAGCTGTAGACTAGGGTGGTGATATACAGCGTCATGGGCATGGGTTTCAGAAACTCACACACAATGCATCCTGGTACATGTAGGCACTGCCAGCAACTCAGTTTTCTTGGTCAATATAGCAGCACTGAGGAATTTATTACTTCAACTGACCACAATCACCATCAACACTGACTGGACATCGACAGTGGAACAGGTGCTGGACATCATTAGAACAGGGTCAGCAGTGCTGAAGCCCAGTTGGTCTTTTTTTTTCTTTTTTGCCATGTAAAGGAAAGGTATTTTAATTTCATACAAAGCCTTGTATTTTTGATTTTTTACTGAGACTGTTTGGCCCACACAATGAGCCCCTCATCTGAAGAATAAGTCCAAAATACCTGAAGTATCCAAAGAGAACCTGTATTTTGACCAACAGAAAGACCCAGCAAGCCTCCACTCTATTGTCTTCATACCCATTTCATATTTGCTAAACCTTTACTCTGCATTATTTATTCATTTATTTTTTCACATTTGTATTATTATCATGTATTATATTATTTTTTCCAAATCTTTTATTCTTAATTTGTGTAGTATTCTTAGTTTTATATAGTATACTTTTTGTCCATAATTCTTGTATTTACCTTTTTAACCTTTCAAGTAGGTCTCTCGAAATGCTTTATCAGTCCTTGTTCCACTGTGCCGTATCACCAAGTCTAATTTTGTAGATCTGGTGATAAAACCTAGCCTGAAGTGATCTGAATGGAGAAAAGTATGTGAAATCACCCTTTTGCCTGCTTTCACAAATAGAATAAGTTACATGTTTCAGAAAGAGAAACATTAATCCAGTCCACACTTGTGGTCTAGATGGAGAAAAGAAACCCACTGTGAAATCGCTCTTTCTTCTGTTGGTATAAGTCAAAGATTCCCTGAACTTCCCCTTTAGACCAGGGGTCTGCAACATGCAGCTCTTTAGCCCCTCTCCGGTGGCTACTGTCATGTTGGCAAAAAATCATATAGAAATGAATAACAGTTATTTCTTTGACGTTTTAATTTCCATTTATCATTGTTATAGGTCTATGAAAAAGTTGCGATGACTTAAAGGCAACGTGCTGAAATAGATTTTTGAGTTTTGAGTTCAACTCAAATGCTTTAAATTTCGGAAAAGTTTTGCCAACTACTGGTCTTTTGTTAAGATAATTTACTTTTCTGTGAGATTTTAATATTTTCAGTTAAAACCATTTAATTTTCAGGCACCAAAATGAAGACAAATCAGGTTCACAGCTCATACATTTTTTGAGCTTCCAAAACTCAAAGATTCAAGTTTATCTAAAGAAGAATAGTAAATTATCTCAAGTAAAAATTATAGGTCAACAAAACTTTTTAAAGTTTATTTCAAAACATTAGTTTGAGTTAAGCTCAAAACTAAAAAAATCTATTGCAGTATGTTGCCTTGAAATTTTAAGTCATCTCAGCTATTTTTTTCAGTAATTGTAACATTTGCTAACTGTAAAAATATACAGCCTATACAGTTTTAATATTTCGTCAACTAAAATGTGCATCATAGCCTGCATCTGTGGCTCCGAGCCTTTTCCTCTAAATTCTGACTGTGGCTCATCTTCTCGAGTCTTCAGGGTAAAGAGATTTTAAAGGGATAGTTCACCCAAAAATGAAAATTCAATCATTGCCTTACTCTCACTCCAACTGAAGCTCAGGTTTAGTTTTTTAGTCCACAAAACATTGCTGGTCACCATTCACTTCCATTGTTTGGGAGATTCTATAACACTGTTTTCCTGTGAGACTCCAGCAGTGTTTTGTGGACTAAAAAACTAAACCTAACCTTCAATCAGACTGAGGGTGAGTATGACTGAGTAGATAAAGACTGAATTTTCATTTTGGGGTCAACTATCCAGCGTCTCCAAGACAGATTTTTCTTTTCTTTTTTTTGGCCAAAATGTCTCTTTTGAGCCCTGCTTCAGACAGATGTGATCCTCGTGTTGTCAGCAGCTGTAGTGCTGTTTACCATTAGCTTTAACTGCTGTGAAAAAGAAGCTACAGTTACTGCTGAAGTGTGTGAGCAGCTTCATACAGTGTGTTCTCCCGCAGGCAGGCCACATCACGGAGCTGCCTGTCTCAAGTTCTGCCTGATGATCCGCTCACACAGCGGTGTTTTACACAGCTGCTAACATGCTGCTCAAACTACATCGTTTATCTCAGTGAAAAGCTGATAAACAACTCACGTTGCCCATCCATAACGTGCTCATGGTGCTGCAGGTCGCTGCTCCGCTGTGAAGTTCAGAAACTATAATCGGTAAACTAAACTCAGTCTTCTTACATCCACACGCTAACTAGCAAAGTGCTAATGGAGGAAAGTGCAGCATTACGTGCTTACGTCACTCAACAGAGTTCAGTACGTCATTCTTCTTCTTTGGGTTAGACAGAGGAGACGCTACATCGGTACACTGCTGCCCTCTACTGTTTGTTATTAATGTTCCTATTAACAGTTCTTTATATTTCTATAGCAGGGACCCTCCACTGGCTTTGACTGGGGGCCACCTTTACAAAATGACAGGATGTCCGGGGGGGCCAGTTCACAAACAAATATTAATAATAACCTTATTTAGCAGACAAAATTAATAAGTATTAAAAGGCCCGTAACTCACTCAAATTAGCAGTGTGAAAAGTCCTTTAGTTGATGAGCCTGTTGCTTTAACTGGCACAATCCTGTCACGTTCCAAAGTGGACTAATCCCGACTTTAACCAAGGGCTAGCTGGCCCTGCTCCGGAGCAGGGTTAGCCCTGAGTTTACAGGGTTATTCTCTGAAAATTTCATAAACCAGGGCTAAAAGCTGCCAGTGTGAAACAGGGCTGAAAGATTAGAAGAAGATAATCAGCCAGGTTAATGCAAAACACCTGCGTGGGTGTAGAGAGGCTTTAATCCAGAGCTAGAAGGCCAGTCTGAATCATACAGCCCTGGATTTAGCTCAACCCTGGCTTAATAATGCGTATGAAAAGGGGCTAAATTATCCCAGGTTTAACTCTTAGCCCAGGGCTAAGATCATGCAGTGTGAAAAGCCCTGAAATGAACAGATAGATAGATCAACAGATAAATCAGATATTTTACTGTATTTAATTACTGCAACTGCATTTTAGTTGTAAATGCATTAGTAACATTTGAAAGAGCTTTTGATCTACATTAAACAGCTGGAACTTCTTCCATCATGCAATAAAGTGAATTAACAATAATGAACAGCGTGTTTAAGCTATTTTAATATCATAAACACATGTATGGAATCAGAATTATCCACAGTTCTGTGTGATTTTTGCTCCTCTTCAGCTCTCCTGCAGAACTCACTGTGTGATCCCACTGCACTCTGCAGAGGTCATCACACAAACATCAGCCTGCTCTCTTACTAATTTATGCACCATACAACACTGTCATATCTGCCCCTCAGCAGTGTGAATTCATTTCTTTTCACTGAATTAAAACATGGTTTGCAGGCCACCTAGCATCATATTGGGGGCCAGATTTGGCTGCACATTGAGAATCACTGCTGTACAGATATTACATATATATCAGTTTCTTCATTTTGGTCCATGGTGGAGAGAAAAAACTGTTTCTCCAGCGGCAGACCACAGCACACTTTTCCACTTTGCGTCAGTCCATCTCAGATGAGCTCGGGCCCAGAGAAGTCTGGTCAAGTCTTAACTTGCATTTGTAGATGCAGCGACAAACTGTGTGGTCACAGACTTTCAATGTCGGTTTTCAGCCTTGCTCCATACTTGCAATGATTTCTCTGGATTCTCTGAATCTTTTAATGATATTATGGATTTAAAAGGGGGAATTGTGGTTGTAAATAACTATTTCCATTGTTCTTTCCTAGCTTTGTTTGTAACACTTTTATTTTTATTTGTGCTTATTGTTCATCGTTCAATACACATTTCAACAGCACCACAAACTGCAGCCTCAAACTGTTTGAACAAACACTGAATTTTAGCATGTATTTAACAGTAGGATAGTTTTGGCTAAGTGTACCTAATGAATTGGTAACTAAGTGTATATTGTTACACAATGTCCCAACATTTTTGGAATCGAGGTCATATCATCAAGTAAGACCTTGATCTATACTGTCAAGTAGGCCTACATAGTCCGGCTGAGACACAAGACGCTGCTGAGGACGCTGAACTCACAGAATTTAAATTAAAACTTTAATTTACAGTGGATCTCTCTTTAAATGATCTGAATGGTGACTTAATCGGTCACTAAGAATAGTCAATTAAAACGGAAGGATCTGAACTTGTTGTCTCTCAAAAATCAAAGGAAGAAGCTAAGCAGGTGAAGCCTATTGTTCTACCTGTTGCGCCTGCACCTGAGAGTGACACGATGGATAAGTCTGAATTGGCTGGTTTAATCCGCTCGATAATAAGAGAAGAATTGAAAGAAGCAATGGATAAACTGCAGCCTCAACTCGACTCATTAAAATGTGAATTTAATGAGTGTAAAGAAAAACTAACGAATGTGGAGCTGGCGTTGTCGAGTACGCAGGATAAAGTGGAGAATACGGAGAAACTCTGCAACGCGCCCCGAAAGGAAAATAAAGAACAGAGAAAAAACAGAGAAGCTGGAAAGCTACAGCCGAAGATTTAACATCAGAGGTTTTGGCCTTGATAAAGATATTGAAAAGGGAAATCCGACTCAGTTTATGTCGTCTTTCCTGGAAGAGGCTTTCAAAGAGAAAAAGCATCCCTGCGCACCAGAAGTGGAAATAGCGCACAGAGTGGGACCTGTGACGCGTGCGGGCTCCAGGCCTATGCTTGTCAGACTACAGAGGTATCAAGTCAAGGAGGCAATTTTGGACATTGCAAAGAAAGAGAAAGTGCTGAAATACAAGGACATGAAAATTAAAATATTCCCTGATCTGACAGCTGAAACAGCAAAGAGAAGAGCGCAGTTCAAAGACCTGACAAACATATACAGAAGGTTGTAATAAAAATGGGAAATGCATTATCTGTGATTAGAAGATGTTCAAAATTTTTAACACCAACTTTTCTTAAGCAAGTGATTGAAGCTTTGGTTTTATCATATTTAGATTACTGTTCAATTGTTTGGTCCAATGCATCACAAGGAAATATTAGAAAACTACAAATAGCTCAAAATAAGGCAGCACGTGTGGCTCTTGCGTGTGGTTTTAGAACAAATGTCAGTAAGATGCATGAGAATCTTTTATGGATGGATGTGGAAAAATAGACTAAATTATTTATTAATGGTGTTTCTAAGAAATGTTATCACAACAAAGAGACCTATTATCTGTCACGAAAAATTGACTTTTAGTGCGGAAATTCATAATTATGCCACTAGACTTGCCACTAGAGGCTGTTTTATTTTACCTAAATTCAAATCTGCTGGTCAAAGGACAGTAATGTACAGAGCAATAAAAGAATGGAACTCACTCCCAAATTATATCACTCACCAGAAGAATACGACTGATTTTAAAATAAAATTAAGGGATTATTACCTGACGAAAAATTTCACCAATTAATAGTTAAGTTTATCACATCTTTTGCTGTAATGACATTTCTATAGTTGATTGATTTTAATGGAAGAGCTTAAATGTATTGTCTATGTTGTCTTTAGTATGTGTACCCGTGCTCGTTCATACTGATGAACTTATTGAATAAGTGTTAATATGAACTGGTACGGGAGTGTTGTATTGTAATGTGCATGTATTGTTAAATTATGTGTATGTGTGTGTGTGTGTGTGTTGTAATGTACTATGTTGTGATATAGATGTTTGTATTGTCGTGGGATTTGGGTGACCCCAGGAAGAATAGCTGCTGCCTAGCAAAAGATAATGGGGATCTAAATAAAAACAAACAAACAAACAAACAAACATAGTTGAGTTCAAAATTAGATGACATCTTTGAAAAGCTAGCATGATCAGACTAGTTTAGATAAACTTAAATAAATGAACCGTTTGAAACTCGATCATTCAGTCACTGAGTCTGACTTGTATTACCTGTTGGTAAGATCTGATACATGAGATAATGTTTGCAGGACTGATCTAAAACACATCATCAAAAACTAACACCAAACAACTTGTACATGAAATCATACAGAACAAGAAAGCATGGTGATCAATTCCCCTACAAATGTAGTCCATCTCCAATCTACATGACAGGAGGGTTTCAAAGCCCAGTCGGATCTTTAATAACACATGGAGTGTTCATGTGTCAGTGGATTTAGACTCATTCTCTCTTACATCACACAAACACAGACCCAAACCTCTGTGAGGAAGTAGGCAACTAAACCAGACTGAAGACATTAATGAACATGTGCACAGTAGGCTGCAGAGGACAAAGTATTTAGGTCTGAGATTCCAATTTAATCATCTTGAGATAAACATATTTACACATAATTATCTATTCTCAAGATACAGTAACACATGATGTTTTTGTGGTGCTTCTGTAATGATTTTTAAGACTGTTATAACAAGAAATTGCATGAATTAATTTGTAATATAAAGACAGCAAACATGTATAGACCTTCACCTTTTTCTTTTAAAAATGAGAGGAATGATGAAACCCACATGGACAGATCATCAAGTACAGAATCCTGTTAACATAATGACACCTTGAAGTCCCAATGACCACAAAACCAAGTCTAAGATCTCCACATAACATTAGATTAAATGAGGAAGTCACAATGTGTAGAATTGGAAATGTTCTAACTCTGGCTCACCCCAGTCAGAATATCAAAAAAGACACTGTGGCAGACAGCAATGCAACATAATTCCAGTCAAAACTGGTGTAATCTAATTTTTTGTTTTGGACAGATTAGGCTGGTTCCAGACCTCTGAATAACCACTCACATCTCACATTTGTTCAGACAAACAGTTCTGGTGTTGTGCTCATTGTCCCCAGGTAAAGAAACAAATCAACTAACCAAATGGAATTAACAACCTGCAGTTTCTTCCTTCATAGCTTGCTAGGTATCTAGTTACATCCATGAAAACTGCAACAAGCAGGGTTGAGCTGTGACATGTTTCTTTGATTGTCATGAACACCATCTAGCTAACGACTCCTAGTCGTTACTACTGAAGCTCCTGTGTTGACTGAAAATGACGTAGACGAGATGGACTGATCACTAGCAACTGACTGAAATCAAAGACCATCTTGAGAAAGCCGTATTTAAAATGGAGACAGATCAGTGACACCAAACATTTCCAGGTGTGTCAAGCCATTTTCAGTAAACCAAAGTTGTGTTAGTGTTGTCACCTTCTTCACAATGACTGGCCTCAGTATTGTTTTAAAAATTACAATATCAGTACTAATACCACTTCCCTAAGAGATACAGATACTAATAGAGTACTTCACTTGATACTCATCATGTGAATGGACTGTAGCTGCTGCTGTGTGAGCCAATCACACATCACATTAAATAGTGGTGATCGGCTGCAAGCAAACAGTACAAATAGGTATTTTTTTCTAGATCTTGGGTATAAAAAGGATTGAATGTAGGTATCGCTTGAAAAGAATACTTTCAATACTACACTGTGTGCTGGGTTATTTTGGTCGATAACTTTAAGATATTAAGTCCAGCAGCCCTCAAGACAAATAAAGAAAAATGCAGATTAATGACCTCTTATGTCTGTGAGATGACTACAGACTTAACTTATCCTGTGTTGACAATAAGTTTTCTGCTGGCAATTTTTAATGGATGTAGTAGCAAACTAGAGATGTGACTTCCTCATTCTTCATTCTGCCTACAGAACTCTAAATAAAGATGCAGAGGTCTGGAACCAGACTAGAACAAAGTAACAGACACTGTGAGTGTTAGTACACTCAGTACAAATGGATAAATCATTATCAGCTGTATGCAGGCAGTACATTTCATGGTTCTCCAAAGTGCAAAATGATCAGATACTCTCCCACATCAGCTTAGTAGGAAGACATATTGTTCACTCTAGTTACATACAGATTAGCCAGATATTTATATTTCATACACAACTTTGTAAGGCTTGTTACATTCAAAACTCAACATGTACATACTGGATAGACCGTTATATTTATCAGTCAGATCCATCTGACTGTAAATGTTTCAATATGTGCATTTTAAGTGCCACATCTTTGAGAGCGACAGGTCAGGGTTAACTGACATTAATAACTCCTCTGTTTGTGATGAATACTAATCAATATTCCAATATTCCAATCAATATTAATAATGGATTAGATGACTACACATCAATGATATCAGTGTCAGATATTGTCTTTTCAGCTTGTTATGCTGCCCACAAGTGGTCAAAACATAGCAAACAAAACAATAAATGCAGTTTTAAAGCCCCTACAGTATCCTCCCACACAGACGTGTGAACCTGTGTTGCTTATTTAGACCTTTAACCTGCATCTGATTCTCCCTCACTCATTCGTTGCCTTTGTTGTACCTGTGGGGCATCATTTTTATTAGTATGAAGAATTTGGAGACAATCACATAATTTCCAACACAACTGCAACCTGACTGGAGGCCGGAGTCATGAACAACATGTGTGTAGGTGTGCAGGGCCTTTAACTAAAAGCTTTGTAATGAAGCACAACAGAAAAATGTTCTAATAATTTTATAGTTTTAAAATGTTAGGAATGTTGAGTGGATAAGAAAATGACCAGTAGTGTTATTGTACAGAAATGATAATTTTGGTAGATCCTACAGATAAGTGCCATGACACCAACAAAACCAACAAACCAAGCTAAAACTACAGTCTGAGTAACATAGGAATGGAAAGGAATGTAAACCATGTGAAGGAGTGTGTGTTGGACAGCAGAAGAAGGCTGAACATGTTGTAGACAGCTGACAGATAAACAGTGTCTAACAGGGCAGTACGGAGGCACCAGATCAGTCCAGACCTGGGGAAGAAGTTGGTGAAGATGACGAGGTATACGAGCCAGCTGGGCCCAGCTACTCCTCACTTTTATTTTCACACACACTCACACGCATGCACGCACAGACACACACACACTCAGTCCATCTTTTCCTTGTGAACCAGTTTGGGGGCGTCCACAAAGTCCTGGCCATTAAACAGGATGATGGTGGCTGTGATCGCACTAGCAGCACCCCAGAACATCACGTAAGCCAGCGTCTCTGTCCACGTGTCCCCTGGAAGACAAAGTTAAGTCATAGAAACACAGTAAGATGCTGTCACCTGCAGGCCCTCAGCTCCAGACCTGTCTGCACAGGAAGGGCATCAGCCCCAGTTTTCTGACCAATAGGCTCACTTCCATTTTAATCAATACAGCTTCTACACAGACGCTTCACTGATGCTACATAGCTGCATAATGATACAACAACAATAAGAACTCCGTGTGAGCTTTATGAGATTATCAAGGCAGGCCTATTGGATCAGGACCTGTGGGGGAATAAAACTACCCCTGTGGTGTAAATAGGTGGAGCCTTCAGGGTGGCAGCTGATTTCCAACTGAATAAAATTTTTGGTTAGAATGACTGAACCCACAAAAATAACAGGGATGATAACAATTAATCAATGATTGATTAATCGGTCATCAAGAATTTGATCCATCATCTAAAATTTAATCAATCAAATCAATTATTTAAAAAGTATAATATAAAAAGGTTCTTGGTAGAGGCCCCTGGTTGGATTCTTGTTAGCATCCTTAGCAAGGTAGAAAGGTCCTAGATAGACCCCCTGAGAGGGTTCTAGGTTGAACCATTGCACCATACAAGGGTTTTCTGAAGAAACTTTCACAGGTGAAACCTTTCACAGATGGTTCTAGGTATAACCCTCAATGTTGGGTTCTAACTCTTTGAAAAGGTTCCAAGTGAACTTTTATTAAAAAAACATTCTAACAAGATGTTTCAGTGTGCAGCGACAGAAAACTTTTGGTTTGTATCAGGAAACTTAATACTTGAACAGTTACATCTCTCTGATGTACAGAGTGAGAGGTGGGAATGAAACTAAAGTTAGAAGCTACAAACAGTAAGAGCAGATCAGAGAGTGAATTTTAGAGACAAAGCTTTCTCTCCATAACCCCTCCCTCCTGCCCTCCCTTGTTTCTGTCCACACCAAACGCCCGGTAAATTTTGGTCTGATTTGGTCTTGTACAAAACAGGTAAAGATACTTTTGCTATCAGATGTGGTTGGGCAACACCTCATATGTAATTGTGCATTTCAAGCATAACAAACCTTAAAGTCTCTTATCTTTGTAAAGAAAAATCCAGCCTAATTTCTCTGTTATTCTGGACTACACAAAGGTAAACAATCTCAAAAAATATATTAAGTAAGATAAAGTAAAGCAACAAACTCAGCTGAAAAGGAATTACTATTCATCAATAAATGTATTGATTATTTGTAATGTTTCTATGAGTTACCAGCAAAGCCACCAACAGTTGATACCTATTTAATCCCACATTCACAAATATGTGTGTGTGTGTGATGAGCAATGAGGAACTTACCAGCCATGAGAAGACAGACGATGCACATGGAAAATGCCACCAGCATAATGATGGGCAGCTGCAGAAACAACAGGATTCAAAGGATCAGACTAACAGTCACATTCACTGCTGCTGCTGATAACAGACAAACACTGATAAATACTGACCGTGAGGAACTTCCAGTCCTTCTGCACACGAAGAGGAGTGGGTCCATCTGACTCATCGACAGCAAAGTTACCCAGAAACAAATCAATGGAATCCTGAGAGCAATAAATCCACATGTGACTGGACATTTTTCACCATACACACTTTTCAAAAACATCCATTGTCTTATTGGGGCTCGTTGCACAGTCTCATTGAAATGTTAAAGGAGCAAAGCTTGCTATACCAGTCTTATAGTGTAACATGAGCAGGAGATAGAGAACTTCTACATTTTACCACAATCTGATTATATACAACTTATTTTTATATATTATATATTGTCAAATATTCTGCCCTAGAGATGATGTATAGTTTTGTACTTTTTATTAATTCATTTTTTAATATTTTGGGGGGAGTTTACTGATGCATGAAGATATTTCAGATAAGATAATACCGATATGTGCAGCAAAGGGTCACAGGATGGAATTGAGCCCACAGCTGCTGCAGAGGACTCTGTACACGGGCTGCACGCTGTACCGACTGAGCCACCAGGGGTACCCATGTGTGGAGTTATTAAATCATTATGTGCAGTGTGTATGTATATATTAAATCTGTTGATATATCTTACAGGGAGAGCTCAGATAGCTTTTTTTGGAAGTGTGGTTGTATGAGGTACTTATCCATAGTCAGTGTTTTACCTACAGTAGATGGCAGTTGGTACCAGTGTAGGGAGCTAAGCAATGTACTGCTGTGGACTGCTTTTTTAGACACCTAAAAAAAAAATCAGACAGACAGACTTTTCTGATGGGAAACCTCCCTTCTGTAAGACAAATATCACTGTCTGCAAACCAACTAAACAGTCATTTTCCCCTCACAGAACACAGGAGTTGTTGGTCTATCACTGCCTCTATCTGTTAGTTTGCTTGTGTTATTGTGTGACATCAGTGTTTTAAAGGGTTTGTTTGAATTCACCAAAGTCACACAATAACACATGGAAACTTATAAATTGAGGCAGCAGACTGGTAACTGGTGTTCCATGAGTTAAAGTGATATTCCACCCTGTGAGAATAAGCCATTCAGTATGTACTCACCACTATACCGATGTGATGATAAGTGAAGATCTTCAGTTCACAAAACTTCCTATATATCTTAATGGACGCACGTACGGAAGTCTCGCGAGATCGACGCCATGTTTACATCCTACCTGCTACATGCTACAGCTGATATTTCTGCTAAAAACATGGCGTA
The DNA here is from genome assembly GCA_027495735.1 of Lutjanus campechanus. Taxonomy (NCBI): domain Eukaryota; kingdom Metazoa; phylum Chordata; class Actinopteri; order Lutjaniformes; family Lutjanidae; genus Lutjanus; species Lutjanus campechanus. The sequence goes on along the minus strand of JAJHUR010140107.1, from coordinate 13,313 downwards.
AATGGCGTCTTTTGCGGTTAATTTTTAATGTTGTGGCTCGTGGACACTTGGATTACACCACACAAGCAGGATGGAGACATTTTGTGTTTGTTTTGTGTTCTATTTTTAACGTTTTATCCGTGGTCACCGTTCACTGCCATTGTACTGGATGAGGCTGCTACCCTGTTTCTCCTAAAACTCCAGGATTGTTTTGTGAACTGAAGATCTTCACTTATCATCACATCGGTATAGCGGTGAGTACATACTGAGTGGCTTATTCTTGCAGGGTGGAATATCGCTTTAAAATCACTGTTTTTGCAAAAGGAGTCTGGTGGCTTTGGAGAATGATATTTGGCTTGTATAACGGTGGTCTTCCAGCAGAAAAGACTGTCAGAGAGTAAGGTAAAGCTGTGAAAATATTCCAAAAATAAACAAACTGATATTGGGGGTGCCCTTGTAGCTCAGCTGGTGGAGTGAGGCTGTCAGTCCTCTACAGCAGCCCTGGTTCCACTACAGCCTGCGGCCCTTTGCTGTGTCATTCCCTCACTCTCTCTCTCATAATAAAATTTTTAAAAGGCAGAAAAAAATTATTAAGTGCTCCCGCTGCTTCTCCAAATTCCTACTATGGATAAATACCTCATACTGTACCACCATACTTCAAAAAATACAAACTATCCCTTTAAGTTTGAAACAGTGAATTCTTGGGGCACTGTACTAATTTGTTCAGAGGGGATGTCACAGATATAATACTGTACCTGTCTGAATCCATCAGAGAAGTTGTTTTTGTAGTAGCGAATCATGGAGTTCCAACCATCCATGAGCAGCCCCCACCTGGTCCTCTTCCCCGTCCTGAAGGACAAATGAACTTTGATCAAACAACAGCCATGAGAGCAATACTGCAGAGCTACTCCAGAAAACAACACACATGTTAGTGATCTGATGTGCAGTGAAGGATGTTACAATACTGTACCTGGTGAAGTCTGTTTTCAAAGCTCCAGTTCCTGCGTACTGTACAGCGCATGCATTGGCATTGTCAGCCCATGCTGGTTAGAGATCACACACAGAGGACAGTGAGGACACACTCAGAGGCTACACTTTCTACTAATCACACAACACACGCTAACAGTTGAGGACACACAAGACTATACCATTCTTGTAGATCTTCTCAAACTCAGCCTGCTCCTCAATCCTCTGACCCACATTGAGAACCCCCATCCTCTGTGGACACACAGGCACAGTATACACACTGCTCAGTTACATTCATGTCTCACAGTGTGAGCACGTCCCGCAACCTTTGTGTATCTGACAGACCAAATGCAGGACACTTACTTGCTAACATCCATTAATTCAGTCAATTCAGAGTCAGTGGGACTCCTGATGCTTGTTCTTGTCGGCTTGCTTTGGGACGTCTCATCACTTTTCGGATAAACTAGCAAAACCGTAACATTAAAACCTGTTTATTAACCTAATCTTCTCCTTAACCCCAATATGAAAACATACACCGATCAGGCATAACATTATGACCACCTGCCTAATATTGTGTAAGTCCCCCTTTTGCTGCCAAAACAGCCCTGACCTGTCGTGGCATGGACTCCACTAGACCTCTGAAGGTCACCCTGACTGGTCTGCGGCTATGCAGCCCCATACACAACAAACTGCGATGCACTGTGTATTCTGACTCCTTTCTATCAGAACCAGCTACAGTAGCTCATCTGTTGGATCAGACCACATGGGTCAGCCTTCGATCCCCACGTGCATCAATGAGCCTTGGCCGCCCATGACCCTGTCACCAGTTCACCACTGTTCCTTCCTTGAACCACTTTTTATAGATACTGACCACTGCAGACCGGGAACACCCCACAAGAACTGCAGTTCTGGAGATGCTCTGACCCAGTCGTCTAGTCATCACAATTTGGCCCTTGTCAAACTCGCTCAAATCCTTCCGCTTGCCCATTTTTCCTGCTTCTAACACATCAACTTTGAGGACAAAATTTTCACTTGCTGCCTAATATATCCCACCCAATAACAGGTGCCATGATGAGGAGATACTCAGTGTTATTCACTTCACCTGTCAGTGGTGTGATGTTATGCCTAATCGGTGTATAGGAGACCTCACACCTGACTGTAACTTCAAACAGAGATGATTTTTATATTTACGTGATCATGAATTTACAAAGATACACTTAGATTTTGGTTCCTTGTAGTGCTAACTGTGACTGCAAATGACTTTTACATAACAAATGATAAATTCTTACGTTGATCATCACAACGTTATACTGGCAAATATAATCAAATCAGGGGTGTAGGAGTACATATAGAGGTCATTAACCCACCGTATTTCCCCTCATTGGTTAAGTAACTGTCAGTCTCAGTTCAAAGAGGTGGATAAACTGTTTACAGGGGCATAGTGGGGGTTTAATCCCCACTATGCCCCTGAACGATATAATATATTGATAAGATGAACTAAATCATCAATATATGAAGATGTGGGGTCTGTATTCTGAAATCAGTGTAGTATCTTGGCCAACGTGTTTAAAAGTCTCACAAACATCAAATAAACTGATCTCATATTGTATGTGTGTATTAGTCAGTCTAGTTTGACAAATTTTCCAAGCTTTGGAAATAAACTAGCCTTTACTTTGCCACTCCGTCCAACTTTTTTGTGTACTCAGAGGACAGGATGAGACAGTCATGGAGCTTGCCTCAAGCGTGCACTGCTATGTCCCATCCGGGTGAAATACCAAGTCTTTAGGTAGTCCCTTAGGTCATTTGAAACATTATGATGTTTGATTTAAATGCGACCAAAAATGTTAAGCATCATAATTTATTCTTGACATTGGAGACAGCAGTATGAAAAATCAATCCCAACTAATTTACTTCACAGTAATATGGCAGAGTACATATTCCAGTACATCTACCGCATAATGCAAATTTCAGGTTCACAATTTCAGGTTCACTTTGTAGCTGTATTCCTGAGCTTCAACATCACAGTGTTCATCAGCAGATGGATTTTGCTCAGTTACATTTACAGTTCAAAGTTTGAGTTTTAAATTCCAGGTTAAGTTTGAGTGTTAGGAGAGCCACTCCATCCACTGATAAAGAAATGCTCTTAAAACAGCTAGAAGGAACCTTCATGTTTAACATTTAAGACAAATCATAATAGCTAGTGAGCCTACATGCTAATAAATCCATCTCCATGAAAACTGAGCGCCATCTGCTGACGGATATGAGTGAAAGCTCTGGAGAGAGAGAGTAGTGGACCTCATATGGGATGTTTACACCAGAATAACACTCTGAGGGACACACACAGCATACACTATGCAGAGATCATCTGTCTAGACGAAACATCATTTTGAGAGTACTGTGACATATTCCTGAGTAAAACAGGTTATGCAGGCGGGTCAGAATGTTGGGAGGAATTTGATTTGAATACTGTAAAGTAAGCGTGTTATAATCCAGCATACAATCCCAAGATGACATCCTCAAATTCAATAGGACTATGGATGTGATCTAAAGGGTTAACTTTCAGATCACATCCTCAAAGACATTGTTCATTTCATCTCTGCTTCTCTAATATATATTCTTCCATATTACCCTGAGGTGAATTATTGTCTTTATTCTCTTGTTGTTGAATTTCTGCTGAACTTCCTGGAGAATGTATCAAATGTCCCAACACTGGCAGTTTAAAATTCCGCTCTCTGAATTCCAACATGTTACTGAAATTTAATAACCAGCAGGAACCCTGGATGTTGGGAAAATGATAACAAGACTAGAAGTGTGAAGCACAGTAGCATCATCTAGGGGCAGTAATGACCAATAGAAGCTACACTGTGAAAGTACTGAATCATTACTTCCCAAGAGCCTGAGCAGCATTGGATTTTAAATACCTGAAGCTGAGACTGCAGGGAGCGTCGGGCCAGGAGGCTCTGGATGACATTGGTCCTGTCCAGGCAGTCCATGCAGTTACTGCGGAAGACTCCTCTCTGCTGGGCCACCGTCTTCTCCTCTGAGTTCACCATGAAGTAACTACACCCAGAGAAAAGTTTCAATGCTTCCTCACAGTACACAACTAGATGTGAGCCCAGAAGAGCTGCCTGTTAAGTTACCTGTAATCATCTTGTGTCTCAGCGACAGCATCCACCAGGATCTGCAGACGGTCCCATCTCATGTGGCTGCACTCTTGGTGGAAGTCAAAGGCAATGTAACTGAGGACAGAGGAGATGGAGTGAACGTCCTACAGTCATACAACAGTCATACTTTGTTACAGAGGCGCAGAAATACATGTCATCACAGTTCTCAAGGAGAGCTAAATGGAAAATAAAAAAGAGCAAACACTGGATTGTAATACAATCAGTGTGTTCCATTTCACTGAGGTAACCAGGTTACAGCCAGCTTTCTCCAGTAACAGGATAACACAAAGTATATTCCCCCTGCAGACTGTTGATGACTCTGCAGTGTAAATGGTGAACCAGGTTTCCGATTACATTTTTTCTTTTAGATTTTTCCAGAACTGTGTTTTGCAGCTTCGGTCTGTCAGCAGATTGAAGCACCTGTGTGTGTCTGCATTTTTTCACCTTCAACTCTACAGAGTGCTGCTCTTTAGCAGGGCTCAAACTACCAATCTGTGGATCTACAAGGAGCTTTGTATCCACAGAGAAGACTGCACTGCTCCTACTGACTGCACCACTTGGGAAAGATGACCTCCCTCCCACAGCTTCCTCTGTGCTGCAGCACAGAGAATTCGGTTTTAAAATATTTGAGATAAAAATACTGAAATAAAAGTAAAATCATTGATAAAAATAGAGTAAATGTAATTTGTTACTTCCACCTCTGAAATATGATTAATGACAGACTGCATGTATACACAGATTTAGAGAAACCTGGTCACTACAGTGTATGTAAATGCATGAATGACACCATGAGCAACTGTGGACTCAGTGAACATGGAAATTTGAGAGGTTATTGAGTGACACTTACTTGAGCATACCATTGGCCATGCCAGACACCATCTTGGCAAAGGCCTGTTCAAGTGGCTTCTCTGAGCCCTTCTGATTCACCTGGAAAAACAAGAAAACACAAACTGGCCTCATGCATCTTTGCTTAGATTTGGTTTTAAACTAACGATGAATGAAAAATGAGCCCTTACCAGGTTCAGAATCGTTTGCTTCCCATATATGAGGAGCTGAGAGTCGAAATGCCTCTGGAAACCATCCATCTTTTAAAAGTTTTCAAGTGGTTAGTATCACATTTTCAGACCAATCACTATTTGAAATCATACACAGAAACATGAAAACACCTGCTCTTACATGATTGGTGGTTTTGCTGATTATTGGTTTCGGTTTGTATTTGAGGTTGGGCCTCTGACTCCAATAAAAGGGCATGGAGCCGCGTGTCTGGGGATGAAAGAACAGTTTGTTTTGAAAAATCATTTCTGTAATCCTGCACTTCTCAGTTACTTTAACATGTGAAATGAGTGTTGAACAGAGAGATGTGGAAAAAGACAGGTTTGAATGATCCCTAACTCATACTTGCCTGTACAAATGAAGCCTTTGCTCCCTCATACAAAACTAACTGCTCAGTCTCCACAAAGTTAGCAGCATGGCCTTCAGAGTCGATACCTGTGGAGAAAGCAGAACACAAAATATCCATCAACAGTCAGTATTGTCATCAGTCCTGTCAAAGCTTCACAGGGGTCATGAGGCCTTCATCATTTTAAGAGGTGTAGGACAACATAAAAAAAATACACAGTAGGGCTAGAACTCAGAATTTCTGCATTTTTGTGAGTAATAAGTAAAAATGCTATTTTTAAAGTTCAGATTATGACTTAAGATACACACTTAAAAAACTTGACAGGATAGTGGCCGAGGGTCTGAGCCAATAGTCCACTAAGGCATCTGTATTAAATGGACACTGTTTCATCATCAATTAAATAGTCCATGTTGCAGTTTTAAGGGAAAATGTTGGGGACCACTGAGGGACAACATTATCACCTGCTATGTTGGTTAGAGCAGCAGCAGCTGATCTCAGCTCACTCACTACAAGACACCGCAGATTAAACTTCAACTGTTTATAAAAATGTGTTTGCTCTCCATTAGTCAAGATCCTTCTTCATGCAGTTAAGTTCAACACATCCAGTTCTTCAGTGTGGTGTTTTAGGGTTGTTGCTTTGTTGTTGTTTTTTTTACCTCTCACGTAGTATCTGACACCAGCCCGGAAGCAGCTTCTTCTGGATATGAGGATCCACTCAAAGATCTTCCCGTTTATACGACATGGCTTCATGACGATAACTGGACCAGGAGGGTCAAGGAAAGGCTGTGCCCAGGAACTTATTTTAGCTTATCTACAGTGTGTTATAAGTATGTTATAAGGCTCCATTAGAAAATATTACACAATTAGTGAAAAGGATACATCCATGGACAACAGGAAGTGCAAACTTATGAAGCTATGGAGAAAATAGTGACAGTTATTTTAATTAAATACATGAAGTACAGAAACGCAAACTTACATGAATTAAAACATGGGCTGAGGATTAACAGTCAGATGTTACCTCTGGCTGGGCAGCCAGTTCTCTCAGGAGGTTCCCGTTCCATACAAACCTCTGGTCTGCCTGAAAAGCACAAGCACAGGATTCTATTAGCTAATTATTGATTACCAATGAATTAAAAACACCTATACAAAAATATAGGCCTAAGTTAATGTATGGTTACTTGTAAATTATATACATAAAAAACCCACTACATTAAGATCCTTTACAAACCATTTATAACTAACTACAGACAGAGAACTACAAAAACCTTGAAGGATGGCAAGTTTCTATATTTTTCTTACAGTCAAATACTGTTAATCTGATCACAACTGAACTAAACAAGAGAATGAAAAGATTGTAAATGTGGGGGAATGTATATGTGTATGGTGGCGGGTATACGTCTGTGGTATTGATGTTGTGTTTGTAAAGTTTGTTTGTGTAATTTCTCGTGGCTGTACAATAATAAGGACAATAAATCTATCTATCTATCTATCTATCTATCTATCTATCTATCTATCTAAGTGTACAGCTCTGAATACAGGTGTGAATGCACCCAAACACAGTGAGATCCAATTGCTCAGGCCACACTCCACATTCAGAGGTGGTCTGGGCCACATATGACCACATTCTTTCAGCAGTGTGTCCAGGGCACATTTAAGAACCACCTACTCAAGTGACGTCCTGTAAGAACGTCATCTGGTTCACTGTAAAGCAAATTACGCATTTGGGTTTTTCATTCACTGATGTTTGTGAACACACTAGTAACCACTATATCCCATTTTTGAGAGTTGTTGATTGACTAGAAACTTTATAAATTTTGTTGTCTATGACAAATTCTTAATCATTTGGGCCTTCTTGTAAAATTGGCAAATGTTCTGCATTAAATTATTTCTTTCTTTGTGTGAAAGACTATTTCCAGTAAAGGATTAATCCACATTAGGTGCTCTATTGAGTATTTGGGGCAGCAGGACAGTGTGTGTGTGATTGAGTCAAAATAAACTACAGTGTCTGTTTGTGTTAATGAGAGAACATGCCAACCAGTGCGACCGTGTGGCTCACTGATGTGTTTCTGGCACAGAACAAGAAGATATATCAGACTGTGATGTATATACACACAATACTTGAAGTAGGAACATCTCAATGGCTACATTTACACACAATATTTTGGTTTATGCCATTATTCTGAAAAAGACCATATTCCTACTAAGCTGTTTACATGGCTAAAGAAAATCAATGTTCATATTTACAAGCAGCTGTGCATACTCATGTTATATTAATATGTTACATACATATTATGGATGCTTCTTTCCATCAAAATAGTATTTTTTCAAGGTTTTCCACTGGTGGCTGACTTGTTTGACTATGCAAACTCAGCCTCCCTCTCCCCATTCATTTAACAACCTTATGGAAAAGGTCAGTGTTGCAATATTTGTGCAAATCAAAAAATATGTTGATATCAAATGTTTAAAATAATGTTTAAAAGTTGGTGTGTTCTCCCTCCGACCACAAATTTTCTTATGTGCACACATTTCTACCCCAGCCATGCAAAGTGTTGCTAGTTGATTTGTTTACAGCACAGAGCAGAAGAGGCTGTGTGTCCCAAACTGCTGTAAAAACCCCAAGTGAGACTCATATTCTGAATTTGCTGTTTACATGCCCAAAGAATGCTCCTAAAACCAGAATAATATCAGCACATCCCATCTGTCGCAATCAGAATAAGCTCCATTCATTCACAATAAGGCCTGATTCAGAATATCCAACCAGAATATGCTGTTTACATGACCTGTATCAAATTCAGAATACTGCCATATTCTGAATATTAGTGGAAAACTAGTGTGCATGTAAACATAGCCAGTGATGGGATTTGCTCACAATGACATAAACACATAGTATCACCATATCCCTGACATATGTATTAACCTTGATAACTTCAAGAGTTTTTGACCACTAGTGGCCCTGTAGGGTCCCTTTATTGTTGATGTGTCACACTCTACCAGAATGTGGACACATACATGCCACAAACACAGGGATGATGTAACACAGATGGCCAGGACTAATCTGACCAAAAACACTTGAATGCACAAGTGTTTATGACTTACTTATGATTAGTGTATGAATATAATGTGGATGTCTGTAAGGCAGGTTAGTTGATATCTCACCCTCTCCAGCAGACTCATCTCCTGGAAGTCAGGGCTGGTGTTGGCCAGCCGCTGCAGTGTGTGTGTCAGGTCAAAGTCGGTGCAAAAGTAGAAACCATCTGTGGTTAGCACATTGTTAAGCATGGACAGGAAAGTCTTGTTTTCCTGAGACTGGAAGAGGAAAGAAAACAGACCTTTAGTTTTCAGGAAAATTCATGACAATGCACTTTGCAGAGGACAGAGTCCAGGGAACTGCACACTCATATGTTCTATTGCTACTGTATGCATTAGGGATGAACCTCGCGTTGCTCTTGAAGGCAGAGTCCTCAGTGTGTGAATGACATATTTTCAGAGCAGAGGAACCTTGCACGGCAGTCTCTGCAATTAGTGTGTAAATGGGTAAGTGTTATATATATTGTAAAAGCTTACAGCAACATGTGGGTATGCAAGGTGTCTAATGACTGCCTGGCAGAAACGTCGCTGCTTAACCCAAAATCTATATATAATCAATATTAATAATACAAAGAAGACGAAGACAAAGGAGAAGAAGAAAAAAGGAATAGAAAAAGAAACCAAAGAAGAAGAAGACAAAGAAGAAAACAGAAGTAGATGATGAAGAAGAAGATGAAGAAGACACAGGAGAAGAAGACAAAGAAGAAAAAAGAGGAGGAGAAGACGACAAAGAAGTCGAAGAAGAGAAAGAAAAAGCTGAAGAAGAGGAAGAAGATGAAAAAGAAGATGAGGAAGAAGAAAAGAAGCGAAGAAGAAGAAGAGTGCTCATGGAAAGACAATGAGAAGATGTTGAGTTTGAGTGACTGACGCTATGTTTAAGGTTGGGTCATAATGTTTGTTTTCAGGGACACTAAATCTTTGTTGTATGAGTTAAAAGAAGACTGTTTCCTGGTGATATCAGACTGTACTAATGACTCAGACCATTCATTAAATAATGGATAAGGCTCCACACTGCATACCACAACAATGCTTTTCCTCCATCTTCACGTTCTTCCACATGAATCAACTGGTGAGGATGCTGACAAACTGTACAGTGCTGGAGTGGAAAGCTTGAGGGGCACAGCAACAGTGACTAAGGGGCTTAATGAAGGGTCAGTTTAGGTCTTGCTCAGATTGTGAAGCTGTTGATAGGTGGTGCTGCTTTCATTCAGTGTGATGAAGAGGAAATCAGCAGGGCAAGTTTCATGCTTTCTGAGCTTTGTGCACCTCTGCTGAGCTAATAGGATCTGGCTGCTAAGCCAGTTAGCACAGAGAGTGAAGCCTGACGCTACACCTCCATCCTTCACTGTTCACTTGCTCCATCTGCTTTCCTACATTCCACTCACAAGATCAGCTCTGTGCCGTCCTGTTTTACCAGTGAGTGTACTTACAGACTAGTTTGTGCTTTCTACTACTATAAAAAACAATTACTAGTATTTGCAGAATCAAGTATCATCAGCATGATAAAAGCCAAATATTCTACTACAACCAGCAACCACCGTTTCCCATCGCTATTTCTACACATGTACAGTGTCTTACCATGAACCACATAGTTTTCAGCTGAGGCTGCCCTTTCAATTAGTATAGCAAGAATAGAAGCAGCAGCAGATTAATAATGCACTGGCTGCTTCCCTGAAATGAGATAGCCCAGTGTGATTCCAGACTGCAAACCTGAATAATCCTGAAACATGAGGTCTCAAAGAGAGACTGGATGCTTGTCAGACACACACAGAAGCTGTCTGAATTTCTAAACCACTCAACAGAACAGAGTTATCATCTACTGGATAGCGAACAGTACCATAATGTTTTTCATGGCCTGCTATCACATAAACCTATTCAGGCAGCTGTGGATTGCAGCCTCAATACTCCACTCTCTCTCATACTTTTTCTGTTTTTGTTTATTTGTTCTAGAGCTGAGGTTCTCAACCTTTCATAACTTAATGCCCAGTTCTGATATTAAAAAAATTCCAAGAACCACCTTCCACAATAAATGAGAAAAAAAGTGAGCTGTGACAGGATCTCGCCACACAAACACACTGCTTTCAGCTCAGCTTCACTGCCATTATGAATCAAAATTTAAGGCATTTACATTTCATATTTGCTTGACACACGTTTCAGAGTGTTAACTGTCGCAGGGTCGTCTTGCACAAACTTTTTCCATTTCAATAACCGATCCATTTTGTGTCATTGTGTCTGCATCTGAGGGAATGTTAGCTGACAGTGTCAAAATGTATTTACTTGATAATGTGTCATGATTGGTGTGTTATTCAAAGCTACCTGGTCATTGAAATTATGCATTTTGTTCCAACGTTTTTATTCATCTGAATTATTGAGTACATTTAGATATATAAATATCCAGCTTTGTAAAAAAAAAAAAAAAGTATATCTGTAAACAGTACCACTGCCTCTGAGGCCCACTACAGTAGATGGTTTTCTGAGGCCTAACAACGGCCCTGGACCCAGTGGTTCAGGATGGCTGTTTTGGACTTGTCATGATACCAGAATTTTAACTGTCTCTTCCTGTTGTTTTGCTTTTTAGTCCTTGTTCTTAGCTGTCTATTCCTTTGAAAGTTCATTAAGAGCAATGAAAAAGCACAGTCAAATTTCTTGTATGTCTACATATACCAGCCCTGAGTGTTTCATATTTTTATACTAGTTAACTAGTCTCAATTTAAATTTCCATTTGATTGACAGGGACTTCAGTGGCTCGGAACATTCCTAGTCTTTCCACTACTGTTGGAGTTAGTTCACTGAGAGCAGTAGGTGTCATTAATGTTCTTGTCATGTTCCATTATATCACTGCAGCAGAAGAAGGCGCAACAAGGTGACGTAATAAAAAGATACAGTCAAACCACAAATGGTAGAAGAACATGTAGAAAATGAGGGTTTGTTTCATCTATTAATCTCAAGAAGAGTACAGCTCCTCAGAGCAGAAGCTTCTTTGTCTGTCTTGTCTGCATTTCGCATTTATCAGCACACAAACTTTCCCACTTTTTTAATTATCTGTGTTCCTACTCAGGTTTCTTTTACATGCAAATTGAAACAGCAGATTTTGAGCGAATGGCCTTGCTGACCTGGATCTCTGAGAGATGCAGGACTGTCTTCTTATAAGAGATTATGTCAAAGTCCACAGCCTTCCACACAGCATGGCCCAGGAGGCTGCCCACATTCCTCTTCCTGGTGATAACTATCAGGTACATGCCTGTGTGGGAGAAAACATCAGTCAGTCACAGCTCTTTGATTGTACAGGATTCCTACCCACACTCAACATAATACTGTTTCGCCTACCTGCTACCAAGCGAATGGTTCCCATGATGCCACATATAGGCCTGGTGACTGCTGAGGGAGGAACATCTTTTTTACCTGTCAGAACACACAAGGGTTAAAAAAAAAAGTTAAAAACTTTATAAAATGAGTAAGAATTTCACTTTCTCTATTTGCTTCAAATATTAAATGTGATGCAGGTTGATGAGACAAAAATCTATATCCGATATCCTCGTGTGTCACTTTGTTAATTACATGTTTAAAAAGTGGTTTGAAAATGAATCAAGCCTCATGACAAGTGTCTGTGGAAAGATCATGTCTAAAACAAATTAGAAGAGCGCAGATCAATCCGTGTATCATTCGTTCTTTCTATTTTCATTTGGCAATCAAAAATTAAAAAATTAAAAAGTGACGGATTATTTTGTTTTTCGTTTTTTAATCTACCACAAAAAACGAATAAATGCCTGGTTTTTAATATTTCAATTTTAGGCTCAGATCAAAAATACGAAATGGAAAAACGGGCCACATGACTGAATTTGATTTTAATATTTAATTGGTTGTGTTTACATGATCCCTGGAAGTTTTGTAATGAGCGTTAGCAAACATACGCTTACACACTTACACACATTTACTGGTAGTGTTTGCTATATAATATTTGCAATATATTGTGGAATCTGAATGAAAACTTACCTCATATATAGATCGAAGCAACGCGCTCTCCAGCTCTGCGTCTGACAAATGCAGGAGCCCCTAAAGTGTCGCACGAGATACTAACGTGCGCACGAGATCCAATTATTTCCCATATTTTCACTTGTCCGTGCATATGGGTCTCTGTACTGACCAC